>VWZS01004499.1:1606-15363 GCA_013397075.1 Rhabdornis inornatus | reverse complement strand
CAAAAGGCAAGTCCTGCCTGACCAACCTAGTGGCCTTCTATGATGGAGTGACTACATCAGTGGACAAAGGAAGGGCTACAGATGTCATTTGTCTGGACTTCTGTAAAGCCTTTGACACCGTCCCCTGCAACATCCTTCTTTCTAAATTGGAGAGAGATGGATTTCAAGGGTAGACTATTTGGTGGATAAGGAGTTGGTTGGATGGTTGCATGCAGAGAGTAGTGGTCAGTGGCTCAAGTGTTTGGATGGAGATCAGTGACAAGTGGTGTCCCTCGGGGTCCATATTGGGTCCAGTAATGTTTAATATCTTTATCAGTGACATAGTGGGATCAAGTGCACCTTCAGCAAATTTGTATATGACATCAAGCTGAGTGGTGCAGTTGGCATGCCTTAGGGACAGGATGCCATCCAGAGGGACCTGGACAAGCTCAAGAAGTGAGCTCATGTGAACCTCATGAGGTTCAATGTTAAGGAAACATTCCTGTCTGACCATTCAGGAGGCACTCTGGGAGTTACACTTGCACCACCTGAGACTTTTAACTACTAGGACCTTTGCAGGGGGCAGTTCCAGTGAACCAACAGGTGCCCTGCTTGACTCCCTACACACACCCCACTCAAACAGTCAGGCATGTTTCCCTTATGAGCTTAATCCTAAGTTTCCCATAGCAGCCTCAGATGTCTGATTCCTTTAAGTATTTTAATTGTGGTACAATGTATTCCTCCAGGGAGGAACCCCAACCAAAGGAATCACTGGGCTTTTATACACTTGCAGTCTGTGCACCCAGTCCAATGGTTATATTTAGGCTGGGGTCTTCTCATTGTTCATTGGCCCCTGCAGTCTCTGGATGACCAGACACCTAGCTGGCCAGAGCAGGTCTGTTTGCCCTGCTTGCAAAGGGTCAGCACCAGTCCATGGCTCATTGCTTAGGACTCCAGCCATTTCTTCCCACCCAGGACACAATTTACAGCTTGCATATGGAGCTGCCTGCACTACATGTATTCCTCAACATTCAGCAAGGCCAAGTTGTACTGGTTTTGGCTGGGGTAGAGTTAATTTTCTTCACAGTAGCTAGTATGAAGCTGTGTTTTAAATTTGTGCTGAAAACAGGGTTGAAAATAGAGATGTTTCTGTTACTGCTGAGCAGGGCTTACACAGCATCAAGGCCTTTTCTGCTCCTTGTATAGCCCCATCAGTGAATAGGCTGGGGGTGCACAAGGAGTTGGGAGGAGACACAAATGGGACAGTTGATCCTAACTGACAAAATGGATATTCCATACCATATGACATCATGTTTGGCATATAAAGCTGGGGGAAGAAGGAGGAAGGGGGAATGTTCAGTTATGGTATTTGTCTTCCCAAGTAAATATTATGTATGATGGAGCCCTGCTCTCCTGGAGATGGATGAACACCTGCCTGATGATGGGAAGTGTGAATTAATTCCTTGTTTTGCTTTTCTTGTGCATGCAGCTTTTGCTTTCCCTATTAAACTGCCTTTATCTCAAACCCATGAGTTTTCTAGCTTTTGTCCTTCTGATTCTCTTCCCCATCCCACCGTGGGGGAGTGAGCGAGCGGTTGTATGGTGCTTAGTTGCCAGCTGGCGTTAAACCGCGACACAAGTGCAAGGTCCTGTACCTGGGTTGGTGCAATCTCGGGTATCAGTACAGCCTGGGGGATGAAGGGATTGAGAGTAGCCCTGCAGAATAGGACTTGGGGGTATTAATGGATCAAAATCTGGACATGAGCCGGCAACTTGCACTCATAGCCCATGAAGCCAACTGGACTGCATCAAAAGAAGTGTGATCGGCAAGTCAAGGGAGGTGATTCTTTCCCTCTATTCTCTCTTCCCACCTGGAGTACTGCATCCAGCTCTGGACTCCTCAGTTCAGGAAAGACATGGACCTGTTGGGGCAGGTCCAGAGAAGGGCCACAAAATTATCAGAGGGATGGGACACCTGCTAATTGCAGGGGGGTTAGATAGATGATCTTTAAAGGTCCATTCTAACCCAAATCATTCTATGATTCTTCTGTTAACCTTAACCTCCGGTAGAATAACTAGAATGTTTATCTGCAGATAAATAATAAATCATTCCTGTAAGGATCTGCTTGTCCACTCTCATTCATAAATATTTTATCCTGGTCTACAAGGATAGAAACTGTCCAATGATATAGCAAAATCACTATTGAATCACTGGTTATTGCTGAACAAAGACAGAAATTCATGTTAATTTTCTAAGTCTGACAGAATTAACTTTTGTGCCTGTTATGGTCCAGTTATTAAAGTTTTTAGAAATGCCTCTGCCCAAATTCAGGTGCAAATGAGACCATATGCCAGTGTCAATAGTATGGGTTTTATTTGATAGTAAATATGAGAGAGAGAGAGAGAGAGAAATAGAAAATTGGTGGGGGGACAGAAAGAGAGTGACAGAGACAGAATAAGGAAAATATCACCATCCATTGATCCCAATGATGTTCCATTGATCCTCTCCAGCTAGTCGTCTTGGTGGTGAAAGTCCCTCCCAAAAAGCATAGAATCCCATGAGTTAATATACACTCGTGCTAGGTAGGAAAACCCAGGCATCTCCAGGGCGGAGGAATTTACCATTGTTTCTTACAACAGACTCCGGGTTTGTTGCATCATGTGCAGTCCTGTGGTGCAAGGCTTCAGGAATTACTCTGGGTGGCGTTTCGGGGGGGGTCTTTGATGGATTGTGACACCACCTCAGCTGCCTCTCAAGTGAATGTCCCATGGATATGGCCTGTGGGGTTGGGAGTTCCACAGCTGGGCCAGTTTGTGTGAGGAAGGATGAGTGCTCACTGCATCTGACCAGAGGTTACACCCAAAACCTCCTCCTCCCCACCTTGTTTTGGGGGGGAGTCTATGTAAACCTGGCTTCTATGGGCTGTGGTCTCCCCCACCCCAAACTCAGCCAGGGAAGAATTTCTGCTGTGTTTCGCTTTCATGTGGATGCCTTCTTCTCCTTCAACCTTGTTTGTTTTTACCTAGACCTGAGGTGATTAAACAATAGTGTGTGCTCTTATCTAGGCAGCTTAATTCGAAGTCCAAAGTTCTTCAGGGAGGCTTCTGTGGTTGTAGCTTCTTTATACAGTTTTGGCTATAATGGGCAAAACTTCCTAACAATGTTTAAGGCATGAACCATTTCAGTCCCTGATGGTGCCAGATAGCATGAAAGTAGTAGTTGTAATGTTGCTTACTATTGTTGTATCTTTTTTGTTCCAAGAGGTAAATATATTTGAAATAAACTGTGAGGTTGTAATGCCAATGCATTTTCTTTAGTAGAAATTCAGTAGTTAACCTGTAACAAGGTCTGCCAATGCAAAAATGTAGGTATTAAGAGCTGAGAACCAAAAAAGCAGATGTTTAGGACCAATAGTATAATAAATATTTGAGTATTCAGTATGCATTAAAGAATCTAGAAGAGCTTTTTGCAGATCTTGTTTTACTGAGAAGCATTTTTACTTAGCTGATATTTTTGCTCTATTACATGTAAGACTGTCTTGATTTGAAAGACAGGTATTTGCTAAAGAAAGGCAAGAACCCCTTTTTCTGAGATGGAGAGTGCAACCCCCTCCCTTCTAATTATTATAGTTTCAAATCAGAGGCTTTCAGGCAGCAGACATGGGGATAGGAATAACAGTTCTTTACTAATATATCTAACAAGGCAAACAAAAGAAACAACAACAGCTATAAAAACTGACAACAAAACAGAACAGTATAGCTCAGTTCCAGCCCCTTTTGGTCACAGGCTCCCTCTCTCTCTCTGTGCTCAGTTACCAGTGGTGTGGGCAGGGCAGGTCCCACGCAGCTGAAGGGGGCTGGGTGATGGCGGCGGCGGCCTAGGTGAGAGGAATGGAGGGGCGACTCCTCACGGTGTCAGTCGTGGTGCTCGGCAGAGTGCCCGGAGGTAGTAGGATGAGGCGGGAAAGCAGCACTGCGATGTCCGACAGCAGGGAACGTGGCTCCCGGCGTTGGGATGGCAGGGAAGATGCTAGGTAGGAGCTCTGGCCGTCTTCCTTCGACTCCACGAGCGAGCGAGAGCGAGAGTCCAGGCCCCTGTCCCACCTTTCCTTTTCCGGTCTCCCCTTATCCCACACCCCCTGTGAGTGAAAAACTATTGCTACTAAGGTGTAGCCACAAATACTTAGCATAACAATGGGAAAAATTCCACAGAAGGAAAAGAGAACAATTCAACCCCCAACAAAGACAAAGAGCTTTTCATTAAAAGGGGGGGCGTTGGAAAATTTTCCTTTTGTATTGTAATATTAAGTCCTGCACTCATTTACTTGCCTCATTGTAAGAGAAAATAAATAACTAACATGTTTTAAAAAGTACAAATATCCAGTAATTGCTGTAGAAGTAGCAGTTATTGCAGCTGTAAAAGCCTCTTTTTTTCTTCATTTTAGGTTTGAAAATATTTTATGACTGATTTTTTCCTTGCTATATGCCTGATATTAATTGAATTTTAATGTTCCTTTCTTTCAGTTGTGAATATTTACTTTAACCTGAAACTTATAAAACTGTTAAAATCAGCATATTACTGAGAGATTATATTCATTTATTGTCAGCATGCTTATGTTTTGTTTCAAAATGCACAGTTTAAGTATTACTTTAACAACTGTAATAATTTATTATATGAACATAATTTAATTAAGATTTTTCTTTGCTTATGCTTCTACAGTCCATACAGTGACACTGTTTCTTAATATCTTTGGATGTTTGGCCTGGTTTTACGTTGATTCTACACGAGGGGTTGATTTTGGATTGAGTATTCTCTGGTTCTTGCTTTTTACCCCTTGTTCTTTTGTCTGCTGGTACAGACCACTTTATGGAGCTTTCAGGTAAGAACTTCAGCTTGACATAAAATCTTTTAAAAAATACTTCACTTGTTGAAATGCATTAACATTCCAGAATTTTTTTGTTTATCATTAAGATAATCCTTCAATGTAATTTCATTAGAAACAAGTAGAACAATTTCCATTAATTCAATTGCTGTATCTGAAATGCTGATGGCAATAGTTAGGAATATCATAGAATATACTTTAAAATATTTTAAAACCATTAGCTCCTGAGAGCACTGAAGGTCCTGGAGTGCATCTGGAATGCTTGTACATCAATTCACATAGTATGAGAAACAAGCAAGGTTAACTGGAAGCATCAGCTCCCAGAGCTATGATATCATTGGTATTAGTGGGACTTGGTGGAATGAGTCCCACGACTGGGCTGCTGGAATGGAGAACTACAGGCCATTCAGGAGGGATAAGCAGAGCAGGCCAGGTGAAAGAGTTGCATTGTATGTAAGGGAGATGTTTGATTGTACAGCCCTTAGTGTTAGGGATGATGTGGTTGAGAGCCTCTGGGTGAGAATTAGGAGGATGGAAAACAAAGGAGATGTAGTGGGTGTCTACTACTAATTGCCTAGCCAGGATGATAGCAGTGATGAGTTATTCTATAGGCAATTAGGAGAAATCTCTGGATTGGTAGCCCTTGTCCTTATGGGGAGATTTCAACTTCCCAGACATCAACTGGGAATACCATATTGCTGTGACAAGTAAGCATGGGAAATTCCTGAAGCTTGTGAAAGAACTTTTTAACACAAGGACTCAGGGAGCTCACTAGGAAAGATGCCCTCCCAGACCTGTTTGTGAATAGAGGAGGACTCATGGGAGATGCGATGGTTGGTGGTTGTCTTGGCCACAATGACCATGAAATGGTTGAGTTTAAAATTTTCAGTGTAATGCGAAAAAAGGTTAGCAGAGTTCTAAGCTATTCAGGGAGATACCTAGCAGAGTTCCCTGATTTTGAGGGCTTATGAGTCCATGAATGTTGGTCAGTTTTTAAGAACCACCTTTTAAAAGTGCAGGAGCAGGCAATTTCACTGTGTCAAAAACCAAGCAAGTGAGGCAGAAGAACAGGGAGCTCCTTGTAGAACTCAAGAGGAAAAAGAAATTGTATGATCTCTGGAAGAAAGGTCAGGCTTAGCAGCAAAATTACCCAGCCATGTTTCTCATATGCAGGGAGAGGACATGAAATGCCAAAGCTGAGCTAGAATTGAAACTGAGCAGTGTTTTGTCAGACAAGAAGGGCATTTTAAAGTATGCCAATAGCAAGAGGAGGGCTAAAGAAAACATTGGACTGCTACTTGATGATGATGGTCACTTGAATAATAGGAATAAAGAAAAAGCAGAGGCATAAAATGCTTTTACTGTCTTATTCATTAATAATACTGAGTCAGAGGACTGTGAGTGTGGTAACAGTCATTTTCCATTTGTGGACACTGAAATTGTGAGGGACCAACTGTATCAATTGACTGTTCACAAGTCTGTGGGGCCTGATGGGGTCTGTGGGGCTCTGATCCAGGGTACTGTAGGAGCTAGCAGATGTTATAGCAGGATCCCTCTCAGTAATCTACCAAAGATCTTGGGAGTCTGGGGAGGTCCCTGCTGACTGGAAGCTAGGCAATGCTATTCCAATTTACAAAAACGGCATGAGAGAAGACCCAGGGAACTACAGATGTGTTGGTAGTCTAGCCTCAGTACCTGGGAAATTATGGAGATTATACTGGGTGCTATTGAAAGGCATTTAAAGAACAATGCAATCATCAGGCGCAATCAATGTGGGTTCACAAAGGGAAAGTCCTGTTTAACTGATTTGATATCTTTCTATGATGTCACTTGCCTAGTGGATGAAAGGAAGGCAGTGGATGTAGTTTTTCCTCTGTTTTAGTAAGACCATTGATACTGTCCCTCACAGTGTC
This sequence comes from Rhabdornis inornatus, assembly GCA_013397075.1. Taxonomy (NCBI): domain Eukaryota; kingdom Metazoa; phylum Chordata; class Aves; order Passeriformes; family Rhabdornithidae; genus Rhabdornis; species Rhabdornis inornatus. The sequence continues at coordinate 8,588 of VWZS01004499.1, read as the reverse complement.
CTTCTGGACAAATTGTCCAACTGTGGGATGAGCAGTTTCATGGTGTGCTGGGTGAAGAACTGATGGAAGGGCAGAGCTCTAAGGTTTGTAGTGAATGGAGCTACATCTGCCTATTGACTATTCACTAGCAGTATTCCTCAGGGTTCAACTCTAAAGCCAGTCAGTCCTGTTCAATATTTTTATCAATTATCTGGATGCAGGAGTTGAATGCACCATTAGCAAGTTTGCTGATGATACCAAACTGAGAGGGGCTGTTGGCTCTCTTGAGGAACAATAGGCCTTGCAGAGGGATCTAGGTTGGTTGGAGCACCGGGCAACCATCAGTGGCATTAAATTTAACAAGTCCAAGTGCCAGATCCTGTACCTGGGACAGTCATGCTGGGCACAAGTATAGACTGGGAGAGGAGTGTCTGGAAAGCAGCCCTGCAGAAAGGGATCTGGGGGTGCTGGTCAGCAGCAGGCTCAGTATAAGTCAGCAGTGAGCCCTGGCAGCCAAGAGGGCAAACCCCATCCTGGGGGACATCAAACACAGTAGAACCAGTTGGTCAGAAGAGGCGATAATCCTGCTGTATTCAGTGCTGGTGTGGCCTCACCTTGAGTACTGTGTGCAGTTGTGGGCCCCACAGCTTNTAGTGAATGGAGCTACATCTGCCTATTGACTATTCACTAGCAGTATTCCTCAGGGTTCAACTCTAAAGCCAGTCAGTCCTGTTCAATATTTTTATCAATTATCTGGATGCAGGAGTTGAATGCACNTGTCCTGTGAGGACCAGCTGAGGATACTGACTGTCTAGTTTGGAGAAAAGGAAGCTGAGGGGTGACCTCATGGCTCTCTACAGCTTTCTGGGGAGGAGAAGTGGAGAGGGAGGTGCTGAGCTTTTCTCCCTGGCATCCAGTGACAGGACGCATGGGAATGGTTCAAAGCTGGGGCAGGGGAGGTTCAGACTTGACATTAGGAAACATTTCTTTACTGAGAGGGTGGTCAGACACTGAAATAGGCTTCCTAGAGAGGTGATCGATGCCCCAAGCCTGTCAGCGTTCAAGAGGCATTTGGGCAATGCCCTTAATAACATGCTTTAACTTTTGGTCAGCCCTGAAGTGGTCAGGAAGTTGGACTGGATGATCATTGTAGGTCCCTTCCAACTGAAAATATTCTGTTCGATTCTATCTATAGCTTCTACCGCAGACAGTATTTGTAGGAAATATTTAATTTTGTATTGGGCTGATAACAGTTTTAAGGAAAATTCTCATTAAATCTGTATCCCTTCATGGGCAGGTTAATAGTTAAGGGTGTCTTTAATATTTGGCTTCCTGAACGAACTTCATAAAACTCTAGACTTAAAAAATCTTATGTTGCTATGTGACCTGTAGTGTCTGTAATTGAAGTAGGCTGATATTCTTAAAAATTAGTAGATCCAGTATGTATTGATTAAATTCCAGTATTTTTCCTATTTTTTAGCAGTCTGGATTTTGAAAAAATTTACAAGCTTGACAAGTGGTATCTTAGTCTTGAAAAATAGAATGGTTGGTTTGAATGCAAAATTGAGCTCTTTATTTTTTTGTGAAAATCAGCATGTAGAGATTCTAAATTCCCATACTCTTGGACTATTTTTTTTTAAATTTCCTTTTCAGAGTGAAATGAATTGGGATGTTCTCAGTTTAAATGCACTATTTTTTTTTAGAGATAGACTGATAACCATAAATTGCAGTTGAGCATAATCTTTAGACTGAGATGTTTCTTTTTGCTAGCCAAGAAGATATTGCCGTACCTACACATCTTTAAGGAATTGTATAGTCTAACTTGCATTTGCTTGTACACTAAATTCTTACATTCTTAAGGCTAAAAAATGAGAAGAGTATTTTTAATTTACTAGTCTGACTTTTGTTGATGACTTTGGTTACAATGTGGGTACAAATTGAGATAAATTAAAAATACAGAGTTGCCAGTATTTTAAAATTATACTATTTCATTTTCATCATAAATATTGCATGCTCTCTCTTAGTAGTGTTCTTTTAAATGAAATTATTATTCCTAATTTGGTGGAGTTCAGTGCCATGTTATTTTTCATGGTTTTAGATTTAGTAAATCCTTAGCATTTCTTAGTGAATATTTGTTGCTTGGAAAAGGAAAACTACTACTTGCATATTTAATTTTCAATCATCTGTTCAGCTGAAATAGGGTGAACTTGTTGAATAAATAGAAAATAACAAATTCCCTTCTGCAGAAAGACCTATTACTGGCAAATTCTTGTTCAGTGACTTAAGTGATCTTTAGTTCCTTTAAAAATTTGGTAGAAAGCATATCATGTAGTCATTAGTTTTCATAGTAATACATTGCGGTCTTTGTGATTCTGCCTGTATGTTTATATTTGGGGTTTTTTTACAGGCTTTTTGTCTGGCTAACATTTTAGTAATTTAAACAGCAAACATATCTTGTACATTTTGTTTTTAAACAGTAACTGCTTCAGTATTCTGATCCACATTGTGTTTCAGTAATTCCATAATAGTTTTTATTGCTTCTTACAAGTAAAATATTTTCTTCCCATCATGCCAGCACTGTGAACTTCAGTCTAAAAGTGGAGTAGACTTCTGTTCTTTATGCATTGTAGCACAAGTTGTATGTTTAGTCTAAGAGGCCCTGCTGTGTGCTGAACAGAACACTAAGGAATAGTATCTTGCTGTTATTCTCACCTCTGTGAGAGGTGCAAATGGCAAAAGTACTATATTAAAGAAGTAGCAATAGCTCATAAACACTCTACAAAACCACAAAATTACTGGTATTTCAAGTCACCATCAATATAATATAAAACCAGTTTTCCTTTAGTTAATGCAGAAAAAAAAAATAGATTGGTACTACAATATTTGTAAAAAATAATAAATTTCCTGGCTGCTTTCATTTTCCCCCCCCTCTTTCAGGAGTGACAGTTCATTCAGGTTCTTTGTATTCTTCTTTGTATATATCTGTCAGTTTGCTGTACATGTACTTCAAGCTGCAGGATTTCAAAGATGGGGAAACTGGTGAGTATTCTGTTTTCTGTAGCATTGTACTGTCTGTAAGACACTCATATTTGATATAGCAACTGCAAACCAGTCCAGGTTTTTAAAAGAAAAAATAATCTTGTGTTCACTGGACTTCTTACATTTAGCACTCAAAAAAGCATTTTTGGAGTGCTCTTAGCTAGAAAAAGTATCCCAAGAGTGTGAGATACTTCTGTTATTAGACTGGTCAAAATTTTGTCTTTCAGTTTAAGCCATTGTCATGGTTTAACCCCAGCCAGCCCTCAAGGCCCCCACAGCTGCTTGCTCACTTCCCCACCAGTGAGATCAGGGAGAGAATCAGAAGGGTAAAAGCTATAAAACTCCTGGGTTGAGATAAAGACAGTTTAACAGGCAAAGCAAAAGCCACACACACAAGCAAAGCAAACCAAGGTATTAATGCATTGCTTCCCATGGACAGGCAGGTATTCAGCCATCTCCAGGAGAGCAGGGCCCCATCACATGTAATGGTTACTTGGGAAGACAAATGCCATCACTCCAAACTTCCCCCCCTTCCTCCTTCCCCCCACTTCATATACTGAGCATGATGTCATATGGTCTAGAATATCCCTTTGGTCAGTTGGAGTCATCTGATCCAGCTGTGTCTCCTCCCACGCATCCCCAGCTTCCTTGACAGCTTGATAGTATGAAAAGCAGCAAAGTCCTTGGCTCTGTGCAAGCCTTGCTCAGCAATAACAAAAACATCTCTATATAATCAACACTGTGTTCAGCACAAATCCAAAACACAGTCCCATACCAGCCACTGGGAAGAAAATGAATTCTACCACAGCCAAAAACAGCTCAGCCACTTTATACTGCTCTTTTATATAATTACCTCTCCTCTTTTAGTGGTGTGTGGAGAACTTATTTGCTCTATATTTAGGATAAAGAAATAAGCAAAACAGAAAAAATGAGAATAATTTAGGCTGTAATAATTTACCATTTGAATATTATTTTGTATAATTTGTTATTTCTAATGATATTAATATACTTCCTAATAAAATTTATTGCTAAAATTGGAAGAATTAATCAACAATGTATTTGGGTGAATATAGTGCTATATCTGTGATATTATTTGAAAAGTTCATTTGTCTAAGTCAGCTTCTTATCCGGTAATAGTTGATTTTTCATTTTGATGCTTATAAATATAAAAGCTTTTACTTGAACTTTTTATGTAGATATAGCTTTATTTATGTAGATATAGCTTTATTTGAAGCTTCAAGGTCTAATATTAAGATTTTACAAGGAAAAGCTATTGGGAATCACTCACCCTTCTTGGAAAAAAACAAAAGAACAAACTTGAATTAATAAAAAGCATGGTTGTAGTAGCCAGCTGATAGCATGGAGAGCTATCAATAACTGGCAATAATGTACCTGGGTAATGACATTTCTGTGTATCAGCGTTTTTCTGCTAACCTCCAAGTGTACATAAGGCAGAAATAAACATCATTGCTTTAGAACTGGAGTATAAGGAAAAATCCTGGTTTATTATTTTTGCTCTCAAAGCCACTATTTTGCTTTTTCATAGATACCTTGATTGACATGAACAAAGTAAAAAAGTGATTTTAGAGAACCAACTCTCTAAGTATGGCATATGTACTTTTAAGGATACTTGGGGAAGTGGTATGAAAAATAGCCAGATCATCATCAAATGCTAATTGCAGTTTTGATTTTGGAGTTCTGTGCTAGAGTCCAATTGAACATAGGGGATATCAAAGCAATTTGAAACAAGTAGAAGAAAGTTTTAAGGTTGTTTGGGTTTTCATAAATTTTTTGCTCTTTTTGATGAAAGAATCTTTTCTATCTTAATGTTTTCTTTTTATTAGGGCAACCTGCTCTTCGTGACTTCAAGTTTATGTTTCAAATTTGAAGAAAGGGGAAATATTTGAAGTAATACTGATATAGCACTCTGTTCTTTTAATTAATATGACACTATCTACTTAAAAAAAATTATAATAATCACACTTGAGAAAGCATCACTGTGTGGTTACAGTGAAATTAATTTTCCCACATAAAAGTTCTCTGTGTGTGCCATATTTTTTTTTTTTAAGAAGTTAGAAGTTATCTTTTTAGGGATGTTTTCTTTTCCACAAAGTCACGGAGGCTTAAATTATTCTGAAATGACAGTATGACCAAAAAAAACCCCCAAAATTATGAGCAACTCTAATGTCTCTCTTAATTTCTTCACAGCTCTCCTGAAGGATAATTATCTTTGCTAAAATTTTCCTTATAGTTTCACTACATGCATTGGGAAAAATAGCAACTAAACTGTAAAAGCTTATAGAACAGAAATATGCTCATATATAATTTTAATGAGTTTTTCTTCAAAAATATTCAGTTGATCAGAACCAGGATGTTATAAAGCTTCCCTTGATGTGGATAACTGTGGATAACTGTGGCTGAATGGTTCTTGTGCTGTGCTAGTCAAGTTTGTTTTTTCTTTTTCCTTCAGTGGGTGGATTTCGTCTCTTACTAGTCTTAATAAGAGTATCACTGTTGGCATTATGATGACAATCATAGCTGCACTTTTCACAGCATCTGCTGTTATCTCACTAGTTATGTTTAAAAAGGTAAGTTACTTATTATTCCCCTCTTCTGTTTTCTGTGTTCTGGAATTTGCTTTCCTGCTTGAGAGGTACTCTCTCACAAAGTAATAGGGATTAAATTATATTCTTGGATATGTGCCTGTGCCTTACCTTTTAACAACCATGCTTCAGTAGTAGTTTTTTGCTTATACTGTCACAGAGTTATGAAATGCTGTTTTTACAGTGCACTTATTTCTGCAAACTAAAATGGGGAAGGATAGCTTTGAATAAGAGAAGCTGGGAGGTGAGCCCACAATGAAAGGGTAGGTGGATGCACTGGACACTAAGGTAGGACCTGTAGATGCAAGGTTGCAATTTTCAAATCTGTGGTGATTCATCAGGCTGAGTGAAGCATGATTCAAATGATTACTAAGTTTCAGCTCTTATAAAAATAATTCCCCATTAAAATCAATAGAATAGTGAGATGCCTAGCACCTTGGAAAAGGATTTTTATTTCTCTGCTTGGATTATTTTAACATTTTGCTGTCAATGACTGCATAGCATAGAACCTCAAAGATGCTGTTCTCCCTTGGTTCCTTTTTGTGAATTTCCATCCAAAAGGCCTAAGTTTAGATAATAATGTGCTAGTACATTTTTTATGTTGTTTCAGTTAAATGTAACTGATAATTCTGCTGCTGATGTGCAGGTAATTCTAATAATTCAGCTGCAGTTGCAGTTCCACTTAAAGGTCTTAATGTACCCAAACTCTACTGGCCTATTTACAGTAAAGTAGAAACTTCCCTTCTCCTTATTTGTTTTTTGCATAAATATTCAGGTGTAGGAGAAAGAAACAAATGAGAAAGGTATGGTGAGCATGTTTTACACTCTTTCTACCACATAAATCTGGATTCTTTTCAAAAAACATGTATACTCATATATGATCTGGTGACATTTATAACAAAAAGAAAGTTACATGAATTTTCCTACTATGCTTATAGAATCATGGAATCATTAAAGTTGGAAAAGACCTCTAAATTCATCAAGTTCAACCATCAACCCAGCACCACCACCATGTTCACCACTAAACCATGTCCTCAAGTATCCACATGTTTTTTGAACACTTTCAGGGATAGTGACTCTACCACTTACCTGGGCAGTCTTTTCCGAAGCTTTGCAACCCTTTCCATGAAGAAATTTTTCCTAATATCTAATCTAAACCTCTCCTGGCACAACTTGAGGCCATTTCCTCTTGTCCTATCCCTTGTTACTTGAGAAAAGAGATCAACTCCCACCTCGCTACAGCCTCCTTTCAGGTAGTCATAAAGAGCAATAAGGTCTTCCCTGAGCCTCCTTTTCTCCTGGCCAAACTCCCCCAGCTCCCTCAGCCACTCCTCATGAGACTTGTGCTCCAGCCCCTTTGC
>VWZS01004498.1:1084554-1176866 GCA_013397075.1 Rhabdornis inornatus | reverse complement strand
TTTTTTTTTTTTCCCCCAGAAAATCAGGAGTCTGTTTTACAAAGTAGTCTGGAGCATTAAGGAAAACTTACAGCTCATTCAAACACTCTAGTGCTACCTTGAGAATAACTAGTGACCATGACAACTTTATGTTCAGGTAAGAACCCCACAGTTCTTATTATCAATGAACATTAACTCCTTTTATATTGGGCAAGGAATGCTAACATATTAGTATTACGGAGAAAGCTGTGCAGCAGAAAAAAATAGCTTCCTATTTCCTGTACAACTTAGATAGTGGTAGTATGTGTATTTAGTTATGTGTTCTATGAGCACTTCAGTTTAACTGCACAGGAGACTTTTGAGGGCATTTGTTTCTTTGTTTAAATGCTAAAACTTTGTTGGTTTTGGGTTTTTTTTTGTTATTGCCAGTCAGTCAGTAACTGTTGAAACTGACAAGCAGTGCTCAACAATTAATAAGCTTGCTTTCAAGGCTGACTGAGGTGCTGGTAGTAGTGTCTGTCAACCACAGCTGTTGTCTGTAACACCAATTCCTGATTTTATTTTGGAAGCCTCATATGAAGTCTCTGCATGACTACAAAGAGCAACAAGTGAGAAGAAATAAAATTCTAGGATCCTAATTTTTACACTTTAAGAAAGTACGGGAATCTGTAATCTTCCACAAAAATGTGGAATGAGAGCTGAGAAGAAATAAAGAAGCTGCAGGAATCTGAAAACAACAGCAAGTGAACTAAGAGCTGTGCTCAAGGGTTAGGGGGTTTGCTGACTTTTAGACCTCTGCCTATTAGGTCATTAATGCCTGGCTTCAACCTTTGATCTTTCTGCAATTCTGGAGGCTCTCTTCATTTTTTTCCAACACAAGGCCAAAGTTGTGTGATTACAATGAGGCTGTTGTACCGAACATCCCACATATGGATGCAGCACAGAAGACTCTGAGAAGTGGCTTATGTTGCAAGAATGCAACAATCCACATTGTAAAATGTATATTAATCTCAAATAGCCTTTATTATGTGAGTAGGGTGTGATTGGTTTTTTTTAAGTGAAACTTTTTTTTTCAGGAGGGAAGTTGCACCTCAGAACAAAATAAAGGATTGATAACCTAAGCTCCACTGTGACATATTAGGTGGAGAGGAAGGGGCTGCTTGTCAAGCCAGGACTGTTGGAGAGCAAAGCTCTTGGAAGACAGAGGAGCAGCAACACGAGACTACAAAAACTTGGGGGCAGCAATGCTGAAGTGCAATGAAGTGCACAAGTGCAATGAAACTCAGACACTCTTGCTGTTAACTCTCAAAAAACACCAGAGTTGATAAATTGTGTACAGCAGATGAGTTAGAGACTTGGCTAACTTGAAATTACACATATCTCAGGGAGAAGTATGTCCTCTGGGGCAAGGCGGGAAATTCTGGATGTATGTATTTCTCAAGAAATGTTCTCCTGTTTAATTTTTAGGAAACATTTTCCCTTGGTATTTGGGTGAGTTGCATAGTAGTGTCTTTAGTGGTTTCTTGGACTGCCATGCATGACAGCTTTCCCTGTTGATTTTTATGGGCTAGATTCTTGGCCCTTTTAGAATATCATTGACCATTCAGGAGCGTGACTGTAGATTTGGGAGTACAATATAGAGATTGTAAACACCATGGCTTCCCCATGTCTTTGACGTTGTTCTGATTTGTGGAGTAGGGTCAACATGGGAACTCTAGCCTCTTTCCTGAGGCTGTGAAAGAAAAGAACTTGGAAATACTTGTATTGCCTGATTATCCAAGGCTACCCTTTTATGTATTTGCTAACATGTTGCCCTTTCCTGCTTCTATGGAAATTCCTGATTTTTTCCTAGCTTTGCTTTTATTCTACTCTATCATCACTGACAGTCTGAACCATAGGTCTAGTAAGCTAACTGTTCCCAGAGCACAGTTTTTAAACTACTTGCCAGCTCTGACTGAAGCACAGACATCTTGTTGGTGTTGCAGCACCTCTTGATCTTCCTCCTCATCTGTATCTGGTTTGGATGTGCCATCCATCTCTCCTTCCTTCTGCCCTTGAGTTGCTCAGAGAGCCTATCCAGGAGTAATGGGTGAAGCACAGAGTCATGGAAACAGGAGCAGTGTATGCCACATTCACAGGGTCTTGGAGCATGTTGGAGCTGACTCCAAGATAGACTCATTCAAGCTCAATCTTGCCTTTCAGACTTAACCGCTGACAGGCTCTGTCTTGTCCCACATACCAGCACCTGGACTCACATGAGGTTACAGAGAAGAATCTCAGGATGTCTGTGCTGTAAACAAAGGTGTAACTGTGGAGCCAAAATCTACTGAAATCTTTTGAAGGTCTTGTAGGCTGGAAGAGTTGTGTAGTGAAATTTCAGCCAGTTCAGTCCAGTGACTTTTAATATTTTTATTTTTCATATATTAAGCATAAAACCCAAAAGGGACCATTAGATTATCTTTCTTGGCCAGTATCTGACGCTTAGTCTGGCTAACAACCTACTTAGCAAACAAAACTGACAAAATGTGTGAACTCCTAATTAGAAGGAATCTTTGTACTAGTGTGAGGATTAATAACAGTAGGAAAGTTAGGGAGTCACATTGTAATTGGGGGATGGTATCAAAAATATTACCATTTAGAAGAAAAATAAAGAAAATAGAAAAAGCTTGTTTTCTTTGAGATCACTCTCTACCAAATATTTTTCTGTTTGCCAATTACATGCTTTTCCATTATTAAAAAAGGAGCATGACAGCATAGTGAGGCTTCATGGTATCTCCCTACACAGTCAATAGGCAGAATGTATTTACCAGGAAATTACCGAAAATCTTCCTAGAATATGACAGATGACCTGTCCAGAGCCAGCTGTCACCAAAATTCCTGGTAGATGTAGACCTCTAATAGAATCCGGTAATTTGAGATATATTTTAATTAGCTGCAGCTCTCCTTTTGGGTTCAAAGAGCTGCATTAGTGACTTCCTACTGCCAATTGGAGAACTTAATTTACATACTGTGTCTTGCTGTGTTCATTCTGAAGAGTGAAACTATTTGTTTCAAGTTGTTGTTATTTAAGCACTGTCACTTAAGCTGTACTTCAGTGCCTGACAACATGGCATTAAAAAATTAAGGTTCTTTGACAAAGTTAGGAACCCACAGCCCTTTGAATTTTGCTCATCTTTCTGCAGCATTGCTGTGCAACTATGCGTGCTTTCCTCGGCTACACTAGGTTTGATCAGTGTGAGTTTGGAGAAACGAATAGCTAGCCCAGTGGGGTAAGACTTCCTGTGGAAACTGGATGCTCTGTTGTAGGGACTGCCAGTTTTTTTCAGGAACAGAGGAGGCAGATGGAGCTGAATATGTAAAGAACTGATTTGTTTACTGTTTGGGAATGGTTTTATATGTGTACATTGTTAAAAGTTTGTTGTGGTATAGACAGCCCTCAGTAGAACTCAGTATGTAAAAACTGCAGTCAGCACACCTTGCCTGTGCCATTCAGAACAAGTAAAGTAAGGTGGGACCCTGGAAACCAAGAGCAGGCAGGATGTTCCCTTTGCAGGAAGAAGCATGCCTATTGCTCTTAAAACCCAGCAACTTGAGTTACTGAGCCCAGCTAGTCTGCTGTGTGGGTGGGGAGTTGAAGTCATGGAGACACTAGAGGCAGTGTTTCTCTTCCTTTTTAATTTTTCACTGCTTAGTGGTGCAAAGGCACGCCCCTATATCCTGAAGCTGGCTGTGATCCCCCAGACATCTTAGTGCTGTGTTTGTGCTGCAAAGTGCACATCTGTCCAAGCAGCTGTAAAGTCATCCCTATCCTTTGAATCAGTAATGAACTGGTGCTGAGCGTTCCTGTGCAAGGTGGAGTGAGGCAGGGAAAGGCAAATGGACCCAGGACATAGCCCAGGTGCCCAGCTGGAGCTGCCTCTAGTGCCCACTAACCCTCCCAGCATCACTGCTGCTTACTCTCACACTGCTGCTCACCCTCAAATAGCCCATCTACTTTTCTGGCCTGTATGGCTTATTTCCACTTCATGTCATGCATCTTGTATACCTGAGTACAAGACCCAGGGGCACTTGAAGTCTCTCACAGGTTGGCTGCAGTCGCATTTTCACTTCTAAACTCTTCCCAGAACCCATGGTTGGGCATATTGAGAAAGTTTTAATAAATCCCTGAGGGAAGTCAAGTTGTATGAGATTAAATCTGTCCTTACACACAAGCACCTCTGATTCATGGTCACATTGGCCTGGCAGAGGCTAGCACTGTGTCTGAGTGAGGTGGTCCTGCTTGTCCTGGTTGTTCTTCCCTCTGCTGTACTGACCCCTTCATGTGCTGGCATAAGTGTACTTGTGGTAAACTGTGCATGCAGCAGAGTGCCTTAATAGTGAAATGGCAGTCTCGATGCCCTTAGGTAGTGCATTTCTGTGTGCAGTTGGCACACAGAGAGTTACGTAAACCTTAAGGTGTGTTCAGGAAGCAGAGTGAGACAGTTGCGTGGCTCGAGGCGTAGGACTTAGGTTTGAGAAATGTGTTGCAACATTTTTGAAGTGGAGGAAAAGGGAGAATTGGCTTTTTTTTTCCCCCACTGCTATCCCTGTGACTTGGAAACATGGGTTTGAGCTGTAAGGGTTGATTTGAAGATTTCAGCACTAGGCTCTTAAATCCCACTCTTTATGCACTTTGTGTCTCTGGAGTGACAGAACTTAAGAAGGGTTTTTCTTTTAGTAGGGCAAGTGCAAACTCTTTCTAAACAGGGAAGACATTTTAATACTCAGAAACATTTTTCTGTAACTGAAATGCTTCATCTCTTGTGTCTCTGGTATTTGTGCCTTTTTCTGGGTTGTTTCCAGGGCTATGCTGGAGAGAAGTAGCTAACAGCAGAGGAGACTGTCTTGGGCTCTGGAAGGACTGGAAACAAAACCAGCTATGTAAAAATGTGAATTATCTCTTTCTTTTTGCTGTTTTTTGATCTTTTTACAAGGTGATGGCAGACAGTGACTTGCTGGACTTCTGTTTCAGCTGCATGTAATATAGTCCAGCATTGCAGAAGACACAAAAGCCATTATACTGGAGGTGTAAATTAGCTTGCACTCAGGACTGTTGCCAGATCACAGAACAGTGTGTGAAGCATACCAAATGATGAAGCCGAGTATGCAGCAATGATACTCAGTTCAGAGAGAGGCTGCTGCCTTTTTGCTCCAGTTATACAAGAATTGGCAAGAAGAGAAGGTGAAACATCTTGGAGCTATTCATGAAGAGGACAGAAAAAGGCATTGAATTAGCATTTAGTGTCTCTAGCTGCCAAACTGTCTCACTTAGGCTGAATATCACTGCCAGGCTGTGTACTCTCAGCAGCATGTTTTGGAGTGCAAGGAGGCTGGGGAGAAGCTGGGAAGCGCCCCGGATGTGGCAGAGTGTGAAGGTGGGAGTTGGCTGCCAAGTGGTGACTTCTGCTGGATAGTTAAAGCATCTAGCCCATCTGTGGAAAGCTACCTGGGCTGTGTATGGGGCTAAATGGAGTGACAGAATTCTAGCTGAAACTTCGGCTTTCAGCTCTGTGCCATGATTAAAAGAAAGACAAGGTGTCCAAGAAAAGTGTCCTTCCTTTGGAGTAATTGAGTTTTTAAAAAATTGCATTACCTTGATACCTAGGAATCAGGGACTGTGATTGCATTGTACAGGACAGAAGAAGTGCAGGTCATCAGTAAATAGCTTATTGATATTACTTCATCAGTTACCTGAACAGATTTGCAAAGCTGCACTGCCTTNGGTGGGAGTTGGCTGCCAAGTGGTGACTTCTGCTGGATAGTTAAAGCATCTAGCCCATCTGTGGAAAGCTACCTGGGCTGTGTATGGGGCTAAATGGAGTGACAGAATTCTAGCTGAAACTTCGGCTTTCAGCTCTGTGCCATGATTAAAAGAAAGACAAGGTGTCCAAGAAAAGTGTCCTTCCTTTGGAGTAATTGAGTTTTTAAAAAATTGCATTACCTTGATACCTAGGAATCAGGGACTGTGATTGCATTGTACAGGACAGAAGAAGTGCAGGTCATCAGTAAATAGCTTATTGATATTACTTCATCAGTTACCTGAACAGATTTGCAAAGCTGCACTGCCTTTTTTAAATTTTTATTTATTTATTTATTTATTTATTTATTTATTTTTTCTTTTGCAATAGTGTATCAAAGGTTTCATATTGGATAGCCTGCTACATTTATTCTGTTTGCAAAAGATGCTTGGTGAATCTTGTTTTGGTGCAGGCTGGTCTTATTTAGACTCCTATGTCAGTGAATGTGTGTATCAAAATACCCTTAAGACACTAGAGTGTATATTAACAGATTATTATCCTTAGAGTTGTTATGTGGATTTTTAGGTATGCTTTAATCTCTTGCTGCCTCTTCCCTGGAAGATTGATTTTTAAGTAGCAAAGCTGTTTAAAGCTTCTTAAGTTTTGGGTTTTGTACTTTTTTAATTTAAAAGGAAAGCACTACATGCACTTTTGTCTCTTAACCATTGTTTGCCACAGCTGCAAGTAACTGTTTACTCTCATAGTTTAAAATATAGCCATTGTGATAGGATCTTGTTCTACAATGTTCAGCTGTGACTCTGGTGCTAATTTATTCAGTTAATCATTAAAAGAACAGTATTGCTGACCAGTAACAAAGCAGAGTTTGAGACTGAAATGAAGCTGCTGCACAACTTAAGGTGGAAACTAATATAAGAGTAATAGCAATAGACCACCAGTTAAGTGGTTAAGAGTTGGCTTTTATGTCTGTTTACTCTTGGAAGTAAAGGGAGAGAGTAGTTTGGAAAGAGAAAGTACTTCTTAACTCTCTATATGGTGTGAACTCAGTCCAACCCCTTTACTATAATGTGTAACATTTAATGTTAGAAATTCATATAATATATGACGGATAATGTTAGAAATTCTTGTTTACTTGTACTTGCTTAAAAATGGAAGTGTTTATGGCACAAACACATTGCTCTGACCTTCAATGTTAACATTAATTGCATTTCCCAGTACCCACTCTGAATCATAACTGAAAGACTTCTGATTTATGATAATGTAAAACATCTTTTTACATTTTGTGTTTTTTTTCTTTTAGCAACTAAAAAGTAAATAATATTTAACACAGCTACATTTAGTAGTGATAAAACAGGATTCATCCTACTGAACAACAGTGAATACTGGGAGAAACCTGCATTGTGTACGTATGATTTTGTGGCTAAGGCCATGATTATCCGTTTTGCAGCTGAGTTAGCCAAGTATTTAGTATGGTCTGAAAAAAAAACTGCTTCCATTTACTTTGCTTAAATCTCCAAAAGCTATATGTGGTGGATGCTTCCTTTTTCTTATGCTTGATCATTTGTCAGTTCAGACTGAGGATGACCCAGTCTGCATTCAGCTGGAGTATCACCATGTTCCCCAGTAAAATTGAGATTTTTTAGCTTAATGGAGGAACTAGAACCGTTCTGGTATGGAAACTAAGGTCATTCAGAAGTAGCCTACCAGGCTGACTTTTGCAGCCACTTAATCTGATTGATTCTAAAAGATAAACTAGAGGTGTTGATGGGAGGAGACTTTTGGGGACCAGCCTGGGGGAGCTATCAAACATTCTATTATCCTGAGAAGCTCAGCTTTTGTTCCTCACCTTTTATTTCTGAATGCAGTTTTCATGATTCAGCAAGCTCAGAATCGAGAGAAGTGCCAGACTGATGTTTGTAGGCAGCTCTGTTTTCTGTGTCCTTTCACTGTACCTGATATCCATAAGTGTGACCCTACTTGACAAAGATTAAAAGTACTTATTCCTGCACATGCCATCTTTGGATCCTTTTTCCCCAGTTCGTTTTGTGTGGCCTGGTGCTACTTGTGAACTTGTTGCGTGGTGTCGTGTGTTGAGGCCCAGCTGCTGCAGTGTGCCCTGGCCACTGGCAGCCATCTCCATCTCGCTGCCTGGGTTAGCGTCTGGGTTCATCGTTCCCTGCTGATGCATGCACTCAATGCAGTTTTTGGTTGTGTTGTGCTTGAAGAGTGCAGGTGCTGTGCTTAGCTGCTGAAGGGGAACAAAGCCGGGTGATGTCATGCCTCATTTTATTTCCATGATAAAGGAGTTACTTCAGGAGTGTCAGATACAGATTAAATGCAGTCATTATACCTGTGTTTCTTGGTACAGCTATTAGTAAGGAAATACTGGCTATCTCGGTCAACAATTTAGTGTTGTTTTTCTTCATGCTAAAGGCACTGAAAGCTTTTAAAATTGCTCTTAAAGGGTGTTTCTCCTATATGCTGTTTGGATACAGGATAATGAGATTTAGAAAACCTTTAAGAAGCAATTAGAAGTAGAGGTGTGAACAACTCTAAGTTTCTATCGAAGCTACAAAGTAAACATGCTGAAAGGAAGGCTGAATACTAATATGGGAATGGTCATGGGATGAAAAGGCTTACATAGGTGCTTTCTCCAGCAATTGCTAGCAGCAGACTGGAGGAGGCATGTGAAGACAAAATAAGGGAATTATAGATCACCCCATCTGTGTTCTCCAGTCTGAACCAATCAGCAGCTGAAAGAGATCCCAGGGTGAGATGTTCCATGTGAACTGCTATATTTTGCTAGCCTTCGATCAACTTACTCTGCAAGAACATGTCTAATCACTTTTTGAAAGTGTTTATACTGTTGTTGCACGATACCATGGAAGCTTATAAACATAGAAATGTAACTGCTCTTTACATGAAAAATTCTGCCACCTTATGCGAATTACTAGTAATAAATGAAATTGTTTATGAGAGACCAAGCAGATGTTTCCTATATGGCTTCTCCTGTACAGAATACTGTCATGTCCCTTGGTCATCTTTGGGTGAGGAGAGTCAAGTTTTACTTCTGATACTATAGGGAGACATTTCAGGGACTGAGGAAAGACAGCCCTCAGCTCTGCATGCCATCAAAAAAATAGCCTTCTGTGCGGAGCTGTGATAAATAACTGTTGGAGCATATCAACAATTTTACTTCACTCCAGAAGATTCTCTCTACACAAGGTTCAAGGGACAGCTGACACAGGGTAGTCATAAACTAGCTACTTACTGGTGAGCATAAGCATTATTGGGGATAATACCATGTTCCTGTGTGTAGGATATATCCTGCATTAGTGATGCTCAGGCATAAGAATGCCAGCTGTTACTATCTGTTTCACAGTGATAGAATGATGGAACAATTATTTCACCCATTAGGGAGAAGAACCCTAAAGGACCTGCAGTCCTAGCCATTATAGTCCCTTTATCGGTAGACTCACGGAAACAAAGTATTCCTTCAGGTATGCCCGTACTTTTACGGGAATTGGGATGTTTGCGTATGTTTTGGTCTATGTTTACAAAAATGTTTCACATACAGAGACATTTGCTTTTATTCCTGAAAAAACGGAGTGCCTGACTTAGCTTTGATACTCTCAACTCCTAACAATAGTTCCAGAAGAACATTCTTACTAAATAAGAGATTTAAAAAATTTATTTGATGTTAAATAAAATTTGCAGTTATACTTGCTGTGTGGTCCCAATAAGAAAATGGTGGTCATATTCTTAGAGGAAGTCTTAAAGCACAGGTTGTCTCATGGCCCTGTATTTTGATTCAGAAGGGAAGGACAGTATTCTGAAGAAATGTAAGCAGCTATTGGGAAATCTGTAAGGAAAAGTCTTACTAACTGCTTCAGTGTCTTCTAACTGTTCTGAGCTGTCTGAAACACCTGGGGGCTAGTGCCCACTATCTGAAAGCTGGGATGAAGAACCCTTGACTTACTACAAGCTGCATTTTGCACCTTAACCATTTAAAGGAAGCTAATCAATTTGTGGGGATCTTAGCACCTGCTAGCTGCCCCTTCACATTCTGGAAAAGTCTTTTGGCCAGCTCTGCAAAGGAGGGAGACAACTGCTGCTATCTCTTGGCATGGTAAGCCCAAATGAGAATGTCTTGAAGGAGGAGCAGGCACACTGTAGGGAAACATAATGCTCTTGGTGTAACATTATCTGGCATTAGTATGTAGTTTTAAAAATAGTTCTACAAGGAGGAGAACAATAATATCGCAAAGTAGTTGCAGCTTTTCTGCCAAACCTAGCTTTTCAGCAGCAAAATATGTTTAAGAAATACTTCATTTAAAATGTTGTTTTTTTTTTTTCTGATTTACACTTTAGCCACAGTCAAACTTCTCTGTGTTTTTTATTTAGTTTCTGACTCATACTTCTTCTTTCTCTTCTTAAATAACAGCCTTCCTAATTTGGGAACAGCAGTACTACTCTACCTGCCAGTTCCCCTCTTCTGCATGAACTCTTGTTGCTCTATATTGCATAGTGCTGCTGCCCTGCAGTGGGGGTCCAGGTGCATCTACAGCCTGGGAAGCAATAGTTTGCTGTCACACCTGTCTAAACAGCTGATTCCTGCCTGCTGTGGTAACACTTCCAAGTTCTGGGTCACCTTGGGGCAGTTGCTGAGGAGACTGGAATACCCTGCAGTGAGCTGACTTCCTTGTTTTAGAAGGGAAGATAGTCTAGAGGGATGAAAATGTCATTTGCTGGTGTGGGTTGCTGCTCTGCAACACTGTGAGCAAGACCTGTGGTTTTCCTTATGTTTCTACCTGTAGTATGTTCAGGAAGTCTACAAGCACAACCTCTGCACTTTGGCCTCCACCTCTCTGTCAGGACTTATCCTACAGTTAGGCACTTAGGCTAGGAGAGCAGTGCAAGATGAGAATCTGCTATGCTGGATGAATGCAGTAAAAGTTTAGGATAGCAGGAGTGAAATTAAATGAGAGTTTGTTTTTTTATGAAGGATTATGTGTTGTTGCAATTTGCTGCTTCTGATCTTGGAGAATTGGAAGTATAGCCTTCAGAACATTGGTCTTTCCTGCTGGTTAGCATAGCCAAAGTATCTTAATTGGACAACCAAATGGCAGTACAGACCTCAGGATATAACATATGAAAATGTTGTGTTCTTCTGATGGATGTGAGCATTATAAACTTTGGTAGTACTTGATATAAGGCATTGATTTTTGCACTTTAAAGGTATTGGTATATTGATAGCCTATTAATACCTGTTTTTTTAATGTAGCCAGGAAGTGGTGCTGTCATATTTAAATGAATCCAGTAGAAACAGAAAGTATTCCAGTACGCCTTTTGGCAGCTAATGAAAAGTGTCCATGGCACTGCTTGGCTGGGGCTGTAGTCTCATTTTAGCAAATGCTGGAGTCACTGAGCCACCATAGTTAGGTTCACTGGCTAACTACCCCGTTGGCAGAGGACTCTTTTTGTTTTTTAGTGAGAGATATTACATTGTTAGTGGGTTTTTTTTGATGCAGGAGTCAGAATTGCTGAGCTTGTTTGAGATTTTCTCTTGGTTCTCTCTTTTATTTTTAGCTTTTTTAAAAAATAGAAATGTAATAGTGACTGTATGCTGAAAGTATTTCCTTTGCTCATGGCATAAGAACGTTTTTGCTGTGCTGTGTGTGCATTTTGAGTATGACCTAGAGCCCAGGAGTGATTCATGATGCCTTTGTAATGGGAACTTGACTCACATACGTCGTGATGAATCAGCTTCCTAGGCATGGTGGATGGAGTTCTGGGAAAGAAATGTTCTTTGGACATGATACACTGTGTAAGCACGCATTCCTAGCCTGTCTTTCTGTGCTCATTGCATCAATTACTGAGACTGTATACCTATATCTAAATTGTATTACTATTTATGTAAACTAACGTTTCAGAAAAACAGTATTTTGCCATCAGTTTGACTTTTTGTATGAATAGAAATTCTTGGGCTTCTTTTACAGCACCTTCCTCTCCCTAGTGATGCTGTTACTTTTGGCTGCCTCAGTGGTAGTTTTGTCCTCACGTCACAATCACTCTGCAAGGAACAGATTTGTAAGTGGGAAAGTGTTGCAATATCAATAAGAGTTTTTAAAGCTTCACGGTTGGCTTGAATATAGTAGGATGTGGAAATGAAACAGGAAAAACTTTCAGTTTAGGAAAAACTACCCGTATTTTGGAGGGCTTCTTTAAGATTAAACTGACTTGACTCTTAAAATACCTTAGGTAACACTTTATTAACCTCAGTGTGTTCAGAGGATTAAGAATGATTTATCCTCTCTCCCCACTGGCCTAAGGATAATTTGTGTTTGCCTTCGGCTTTATGTTAGACATTGCCATAATGTCATTATTATAAGAATGAAATATGCGACAAAAGTGACTTAGGAAAAATGCAGATCATGTTTTATGGAATGAGGACTAGGCACAATTTTCTATTTGCAAACATACTTATTGAAACAGATTATAATAGGACATGATTTCTTAACAATGAAGTATCTTAAATTAAAATGACATTATTTAAAAAATTAAAATTACATTTTTTTTTGGAAGTAAAGTCAAGCATACCTATGTTTCCGGTCAAGAACAATCAAACTTTTTAGCTCTCAAAATAATTTTGTAGGTGCTTTTTTCTTTACAACAAGTATTATACAAAATATATTAACTAATCTTCTTTATATCATGTGCTTGGATTTTGTGTGTCTGTTTTTGGTCATGAAGCACAAGAACTGCAGTACTAGTCTTCAGAGTGTGCAAAATATAGGAGTACTCTATGTACAGTGTATAGTTAATAGAGATGATGGTATTCCTTGAAATTAAGGTTTGTCTGGCATTTCTGTGTAAATGATCACATTTCAGATACTTTTAACTTGACCAAATATTAATCTTTGGGACTGATGCTTGATTGTGTCTGTGGGTCAAAATTTATCTCCATAAATTTTAGGGGAATTGTTTTTCTGAATCTGTCTTGCATTGGTTCCATATAACGTAATTTTTTTTTAAGAGTTAGGAATTTGCATCTGAAGAGGTTATGTTAAAAGAACATATGTTAAGTGCAAACTGAAGCGTGTTTACAAAATACCAGATTTAAATTCTCTTTTGTAACTTGGAGACAGTGGTTTACATGAAATGAGTTACTGAGGCATCACCTATATACTTAGTATAGAGGATAAAAATAAATTCTGACTGCTCAAATACTAAATAAGGGAGTGTTATGGAGAAGTGCTCCAATAATGTAATTAGAGCTTCATAGCCTAATACGTATGTAAAGAGAGTCACCTGAGATTGCCATGGGCAGGGACACCTTTCACTAGACCAGATTACTGAAAGCACTGTCCAACATGGCCTTAAACACTTTCTAGGGTGGGGCAGGCACAACTTCTCTGGGCAGCTTTTTTCAGTGCCTCACTACAATGAAGAATTTTTTTCTAATGCCTAATATATGCCTACTTTCAAGTTTAAAGCCACTGCCCTTTGTCCTGTCACTTACTTGCCTTTGTCCAAAGCCTCTCTTCAGCTTTATTGTAGGTCTCTTTGTACCTTTGTTGTAGGTACTGGAAGGCTGCTAGAATGTCTCATTGGAGCCTTCTCTTCTCCAAGCTGAGCAACCCCAACTCTCTCAGCCTGTCTTCATAGAAGGGGTGCTCCAGCCCTCTCATCATCTTTGTGGCCTTTTCTGGACTTGCTCCAGCAAAATCACGGAAGGTCCACATCCTGCTGGCTGCTGGGACCCCCACAGTTGGATGCAGATTTAAAGTTTGTCTTCTTGAGTGGATTAAGATGGGAAGTCAGATCCACATTTTTCAATAGCTAAAATGTTTCTGTAGTATGACACTTGTATTGATGTAAGAACGTAACTGACCAGAATATTGGAGTGGGCTAGAATAATTGTTTTAAGCTACATTTATGGTTTTCCTCCAGTAACTCCAGATACAGTGAAATGCAGGGGAGGGATCCATATGAGGTGATTCACCTTGCTTCGGGGAACTTACTGCCCTACTTGAAACAGAAGGGATAGGAGTGATGTATACATACTGTTAATACCTTCCACAGGGCATGCAAATCTTGCTGCATGTTCAGGAGCATTTCCCATATTGACAGGCAGTGGAGACAGCACAGCACTTGCAAGCAGCCAGGACATCTGTGCCACCCTTGTATCTGGACAGATGGCTTACATGTCTGTGACAGTATGGGGTGTTGGTTGTTACAGCATTGCTGAACTGTTATCAATCCTCTTCTGATCATTGCTAGTGTATGTGAGTTGAACGCCTTGAAACAGCCTCACGAAAATGTCTTTTCTTACTTGGAAGTTTTAGGTACAGTACATGTTGCTGAGTGTCCATTTGCACCATGATAGCACAAGCACATTTTGCTTCTGTATCCTCTTCCAGCTGTTCTGAACACAAGCTGTATCTGTGTCGTTAGACTAGCATTTGAGGCTTGTCAACCTTACACGGTAATTGCTTGAGAACAAACAAGGAAAATAAATACTAACTTAATAAAAAGTGGCAGTATTTGGTTCCAGTAATTGGAGACGATAGTATTGATTTCCCTAACATATAGCATGTTGCCAGAAGTGGATTTTTCAGACCTGGACTATTTATTCCTATGATTGCAAGACCAAATGGACAAGCAGTTCTACAGAATCCTGTGTGTGGCTTAGGAGGTAGTATGGTATTGGCAAGGGGAAATGCAGGTGATTTTCTTATAGCTAGTGAGTAGTACTGATGGTTTTAAAAATGCTTTAGGAAGTAAAAATGCTTTTTGTGGGTTTAGGAGAACTTTAGGACAAAAAGCTTTTATTTTTCTCTCAGGCAGTGTGAACTTGCACTTTACCTGTGGTGGAGTCTGAAATCCAACATCCTACTGTATTGTATTTCTCTATAGACGAACAGCTTTCTTATCAGTCTTGATAAGAGTCAAATAAACTCCTGCTTTCAAAAGGCAATGTTCGAAACTGACTTCTAATTTCAAAGCCAAGATCTTATTTCCTGTGAAGACTATTGTGTTGCATCAGCTGAAATTGTTATTGGAAGACACAGCAGTAATCTGCTTCCACTGAGTATTAGATGTTCCAGCATGAAATTTTATTTTACATTCCAAAGATGTTAGTTGCATAGCCGGCATTGCAACTTGGAGGAGTTCTGAGTTTAACATCTGATACGTTTTTGAAAGTCATATACATCCTTTAAAGCTGATAAAATTCTAATGCCTTACTGAAATAATAGCCTTTTTTTTTTGGCCTGGATGTTGTGCAGACATCACAGCTGCTGTGGTAGTCATCACAGTGAGTAATGAGTATGGTGTAGCAGAAGTGCAGCCTTGCCCAGATGGTGGCACAGAAAATTGGAACTCCTCCCATACAAGCGCTGACCGCACCTGCCACCCTCTGTATTTCTCAAAAGGTTCTCTATGGGTTGTCAAGGCTTAAGTAATTTCAATTTATGAGTTTAGGACACAGGTTTCTTGGACACATGTGTTTTCTCTGGGTCTTCCTGCTGTGTCTGGTAACATTTTTGCCTCATGAGAATGAGGATTGTGTATCAAATATATATAGAATGGGTTATGGCACTTGCTTTAGGATAGTGACAAGCTGAGTATGGCTTTATGATTTTACCTAGAAGAAACCTCCATGCAATTTTATAGTAGAAAATAAACAGTCTACAGGTGGAAGGATGAAGGAGCTGCATCCTATTTCTGCAACAGGTCATGGAGTTTGTACAAAACTTCTTGTGTAAGCTAGTAAAATAATTTTGATGAATTTGAGTTGTATTGTAAAGAATTGTCTTGCTAATCCACTCCACATCAGCCTTTGTTCCTAGTTAATGATAAAACTGGACCAGAGGGGAGTGGGGCTGAGTGGTGCTATGGTGGTTTTTGTCTGGAAATCAAATCCGTTGGGGCAGATTTGCTGGTACATCTGTGAGCAGCATGAGTATTTCAATCAGTTACAAATTCAAATGCTGTAGTACCTTCTGGACTTCTTTCTCTTTGTGCCTTCAGAACAACAGTTGCCAGGACCGCTTCCCTGTTTTACTACTTTATTTTACATTTTCCAAGATTAGAGCAGAGTTGCTCCAACCTAGCAACAGAAAAGTGGCAAATCTGGCTATATATTGGTTAATAGATTATGTCTGAGTGTGGATTGTATCATTATGACTTTCTGAAAACTGAAATGGTGAACTGTCTTTTGAAGATTTGGTAGTCTATTTTTGCTGAGAGCACATTGACCCAATATGGTTCTTGGAAAACATTAATTTATCTGGACTTTATTTAGGACTGGATAGATGGTTGGGTTTTCCCCTCTGTAGCCACAACATTTTGCAGACACAGAGGACATTGCTAGGACAGGCCTTGGTAACTATTTTAGGGCAACATTTTCGGTTCATAGCAATTTCTAACTA
Organism: Rhabdornis inornatus; assembly: GCA_013397075.1. Classification (NCBI taxonomy): domain Eukaryota; kingdom Metazoa; phylum Chordata; class Aves; order Passeriformes; family Rhabdornithidae; genus Rhabdornis; species Rhabdornis inornatus. Next base: position 1,160,656 of record VWZS01004498.1, on the reverse strand, counting down.
CTTCAGCAAAAGCAAGAGTGCTGAACTTGACTTAGAAGGGATCAGTAGAGAGTTTACTGCTGTGCTGCAGACTGGTTTTGGAGCATGAACCTAGGAAAACTCAAGCTGTCTGGGCCAACAGTACCTGTAACCCATAGGCAAACAATTGAATGAAAAAACACTGCCGTTCTCCTATACCTTACTTCTTCTCAGTAGCTTCCCCCTCTTCCAATTGTTTTCAGTTCAGGATGATTTCCTGAGCTTAATGTTCTTTTTCTGTCTAGCAGCATGAACCAGACTGCCTACCAAGTGTATGTTTGTTCCTCCACAGCACCTAACCCCTATTTAAATGTCTCCAGGGCATGGCTTGTTCAGATTAGCACAGTTTGATCAGCTGTGTGAGGAAGTGCTATGAGTGTTGGTTCTGAGCTGGCTTCTGATGGCTTCATTTTCTGGACCCTATCTCTAATATCAGAAGAGACCATGAAGAGCATTTTCTATCCTCTCTTTACTCTTTTCCCTTTTTTTGCCACCTGCTCCTGAGGCCATCACTTTCCTAGGCTGATGAATCATAACCTGGCCAGCTGACCCATATCTCTGTTCTTCCTTGTTATCTTCTCTGAACATTTCACTTGATGAAATAATGGGACTAGTCTGAACTATACTCAAGGTCTTTAATTCAGCAGCATAATATTGTTTTGTTTTGTTCACTGTTCTGTTCTTATTAACTGTATGGGTTTTTGCTGGTAACCGAGCACTGAGCTGATGTTTTCATGGAACTGTCATAACCCCAGTCCAGGCTTTGCAGAAGTAATGGCTAGAAATACTCTCTTCCTCCTCTGAGGTGAGAGAATTGGGTAATTTATACAGTGGGGCTATGGGAGTAGTACCTGTTCTGAAGACAGTTTGGACCTAGTTATTTAAAAATAATCATCTAGACATTCTGCAGTCTTTTAAAAGTGGCTTGGTCATAGTATTCCTATAGACAATACCAAGCAAATCTGCCATTGCTACAACATCTCACATATATATGGATTTTTAAATAAAACTTCACTTTTAGTTTTATTGCTGTTGTTGAGGTCGTTAGAGACAGTCTAGCAGTTACATTCAGTTACATTATACATTTGAATAAGAAATTTTTTTCTATGTCTGTCCTCATTCTACTTATTATTAGTTCTAGAGAATAACCTTTATTTGTACAATCCTGGAAATGTATACTTGGCTGTGTTTGCTGGAAATATTAAAAATATTTTATATTATGGAAACACCTGCTGTGTAGTAGGCTTATCTGATGGCCTTAAATTCTAGGTTGTTTACTTCTAAAAATGTATATAGACTGCACCTTGATGGAAGAGGGCTAGAAAGAAGCTTCCAGTACTGGGAGACTGTGTTGAGGCTGTCCTGTGTCATGCTGAACTTGAAATCTTGACAACTTTGCCCCCAAAACATGCGGTAACTGTGCACAAGGTTGTTCCTGTGCTAGTGCTGTTCAATGCAAGTAATACTGCAATGCTAAAGAATTGTAGCCATACGAGTGGTTTGGGATGTGGCAGGATAACAAAGAAGTAGGTGCAGAAGTAGTCATTAAATATTGGAATGATTAATGGGTATTTCTCTATACATTGTTTGGAAATACATATAAATCTTGAATGTATAAATCCCTCTATTTAGAACACTTAAATGTGAAATGTATTACCATGCTTCTAATGTGTTTCCACTGTCTGGTTGCTATTTACTTGTCAAGCCTGGTTGAACTGGAAACAGAAATACCTTATAAGCCGGGGAGAAAGATTTCAAGACAGGGAAAAGTAGTAGTGCAACATTCAGTAAGGATGCGGTAGCATTTGTGGGAGAGTAATGAGAGCAAAATATGTACTAGAGGAAAAAAAAGTTCAAATTAGCTAGAGGTATGTGGGGAACCTTGATGGTATGTTTGCTGCCAGGTTTGCAATGGCAAAGAAACATGTATGTTTGCACTGCATTGGTTATCAGACATTGTGTGTTTCTCTTTCTTCTTTTTAGTTCACCATGACTCTTGAACCTGTTGGCTGCAAAATTTAACAAGGGAATGAGATGTCTCAAATATATCTAGATTCCTAGAAATTTCGCAAAAATCAGTAGCTGGGTAAAAGAGAACAGCCTGACTAGTGCTCCCTGCTGAGAAAAGGCAGCTACATCCTGGCTCCCAGTTGCCTCTGCTGGGCATCAGCCAGCTGGTCAATGAGCACGCACATCCTGCCCCAGCCGGACAGCCGGCACACATGGAGTGGTGCAGACATCATGACCCATATGTCAACTGTCTGGCTGATCAGAGTGCTTGGGGATAAGCGGGTTAAAATATCTAGGACAGTCTATAGGAAACCAGGCATCACACTTCCAGTAGCTCATGCAACAACATGCTATTTTAGTAGCAACCAAGATGTGATGTTTTGTCCCTTGTCAACTAATGGGCACTTAGAAAGTTTCCAGATTTTTCAGCTTGAGAACCTTATGGTCAGGTGGTCCCAGATGATGGGAGAGCCTCTAAAGTACTTCTGGAGCTCCTACTCTGGTTTTAATGAAGAGGAGTAATTACTGTTGTAGTTGCAGTGATTTCAGCCAATTGATGCGTAGGCATTTCACTTTTCATAAAAGAGAATATTTATCTAGACATGAAGTGATATGAAATATTTCCAAATTTTCTCCAACTCTTTATAGAGATACTTTTAAAAGAAAGATGGAGGAAAAAAACCCAGTATATATTGCCATTAGCACTTGTTTTTTCATTTTGTTTTGATTGAGAGTGTATTTTCTTCTAATGTTTTAGTGGATGCTTCTATTTCTATTTCTTAATGTATGCTATGTTTTTACTTGAATGGAGGAGTAAAAATTTTGGCCAGCATATTTTTGAGGAAATATACTTTCCATTTTAGTTATGCTGCTGTAACTTCTCCTTTTAGCTGCTCTTTGTGATGCCAAAGCACTTTCTTATTTTTTATTCATTTTAATCAGGTAAACCTATTTTATAGGAAAGTATATTGGTGATCATAAGATAATTTTAAGGAAGTGAATGAAAGGGTAACCTCCTAATAAATGTATAAACTCTGGAGAACTGGGGGAGAGCCAAAATCTGTGAGGACTTCCCAAGTGATGGCCACTCTTGTTACAGCTGTGGTTCAGGGGCTCATAGACCACTCCAACACAACAGTATCTTCGCTCTGTGATGTTCTTATGTTTGTGCTAAAGTACCAGTTTCTAAGTCAGCACAGTGCATGTTGCAGTTCCTGTTGAGTGGCTTGAGTTGTGCCGAAGAGGAGTGAAAGTGGTGGTCACTGCAGAGGCTATGGGACCCCTGCCCCCATCTCAGACCCTGCTCTGGGGACAGTGCTTATTAGTTCTGCTCTCAACTGGCACTTCATAATGATAACATGGCTTATGGTGATCCTTACTGCTGTGGTCATACAAGTGGTGTTGCTATCTGGGAAATTATGTTATTGATGTCAGGTTTTCTCAGCAGTGTTAGGATATTAGTACCAAGACATTGGGAATATCTGTGTGAATGCATGGGAAATTGTTCCCTCAAATACCTTTAAAACTAGTGTAGTTATAAACAAGACATTCTTCTGGCTTGCATATATATTCATGGTAGTTCTACTGAAGTATATGTAAGATTAAGTATTATGTGAAATATAAATGCAGTTGATTGAACAATAATTTGTCTTGTGTTGGAAGTTGAAAGGCATGGTTAATCACATATATACGTGTGATCAGAACTAAACATACTGGTGATTGACAAAGCCTGGGTGAGAAGTGCTTTGTTGTCATGAATGTGCCACACAGTGATGTATTTCAAACTACAAAGGACTGTAAAATTTGCAAGTATCATATTCTGCAGAACCTTGGCACCAGTAGGTTGTAGTGGTTAATCATATGACTCAAATAGTTTTACAGTGGAAAGGCTGTATCTTTGATACTTAAAGCACTTCTATAAATATGACTGTGTCTTTCACAGTCAAGCTTGGCAAGTGTTTGGAAATCACCACATGATGGAAAACAAAAGTCTTGTCTTTAAAAGTGCTATAGTTGCCTATGTTTGCCCATTAATTTCCTGGTCAAAACAGCATGTAGTGAAGCAAAGAATCTTAGTAGAATCTTCTAGCAAAACGAGGAAATCTATAGAAATTGATGGATTGTAATAGGGTTAAAGTGTTATTTGGTGATGCACTACTCTATACATCCACCATGAGTTAGTGTCTGGTCTTTCCTCCAAACAAAAGACAGGCAGTATATATATTGTGTCATCTCTGCACTTTACTAAGTTTTGGAGATTTGTACTTGATAGTACTGTGTTCTGTGTTAATGATAAATAAAGGTGCTGTGGTATTGAAGATGGTTTTGGAGGAGGACGAGGATTAAGAAGAAACTATAAAAACCTCAAATTTAGAACCATTAGGTGCTTTTTTAACAATAGAAGAGATGTCTTCATGCTCATGATCATGTTCACATTTGGCTGACAGCATTGTATGGTCAAATAGCTGTTAGTCTCATTCAGTTAGATTGTCTGTATTTGCTTTTGAAATATTTTTGATGTTTCACACTGGTTTTGATTGTCACCATAAATTTAATTAAATTATGTGATATTGTGATACTTAATAGTCTTTAAAATTCTTAAAACATAAAATTATAATATTGAGTGGAGGTTAAAAAATATGAATACAGGTATTATGGATGGAAGCTGCTATAGGCTGACAAAAGTCATACTGTGTAATTATCCTAATTTGAAACAGTAACAGCAAAACAACTAAACGATGGGCATTACATAACAGGGATGTGGAAAGGTGTTCTGTTTTTTTTGTTTTTTTTTATTTAGGCCAGCACAAAAGTTTAATTGAAAGCAACAGAAAATCCATATGAGACTGGCAAATATGTTTGATATTTGTGATGAGATACTGAAAAAGGGGCTGTTCACTGCAATGTTGCTCACTTTGCTCTGACTTCTGTATTGATTTACAAGTTTGTCTTTTTGTAAGATACTATACTCTTTGTGCATAGTGGGGAATAGAGTAGAAATGTAATAGTTTTAAAGTTTCTCTAACAGTTGAGCAGGGCCTAACAAAATTAACCAGAACCTATTTAAAATCTGCTTTATCTTTAAAGAGTGATGTGATTAAACAGTAAAGAACAAATACTTCCAATGAGAAATTTGAAATTAGTATTCAAATTAGTGTAAAATGAAGGTGTTGAAAAAAACTGTGGTCTTCTCTTTGATTTCCTGTTAGAAACAGCAGGGACAAATGATGTTAGAAACAGCTGGAAGAAATACATTACCAATCTCCACTACTTCAGTGATGTAAAGCTAATAGGGAAGAGCAAAGCAGATACAAACTTTCTAGGCTTTCCTACATGCAGAGGCAGAGGTCAGTAAGCGGGGGCTTTTGAGGTGGTACTTGGGTCACTCTTTAGCAACATTTTTGCGTAAACAAGTTCTTCAATTTGTCTCTGGCACAAATATGCAAATAAGTTTTTGCTAAATTGTTGTTAATATATTTAACAACACTAATGACAAGATAGAGGGACATTAAATGGCCTGAGACACTGTTTATCCTGTGTATTTGAAAGATCAGTTCTTTTTTGAACCTCAGAGATTTAGCTTAACATGAGCAACAGGGGAAGAGAGAAACAGGGGAAAAGGTACACAGAGGAAGATATAAACAGCAGGAAGCTAAAAACAAACTAAATCCACCAAGCCTCCACAACAACAGAAAACCCCCAATGTTGTAATCCAAACAATCCCTCTATGAAAGGAAGGAAAAAACCCCAAATCTCCCTATATCATAAACCTGTGTTTCCTCTATTTTAAAGGCATTTTACAAATTAAGTTTTAGATTGTTTTGCTTCTTTTAACCTTTTTTGACCTGGAAGAAATAAATCTTTGTTGGCACTGCAGTTTGAAGAAACATTATAAATTGCATTGCAAGTATTTTATCTTCGAAGATAATGTAATTTTAATGAACCTAAGGAACGACGGTCAACCATTTAATTGGCATTATGTGCAAGGCAGAATATACACACTAAAGGTTACCATGAGTTCTGCAGCTATAATTGCCATTGACCAAAACAGACTTTTCATTTAATCAGCCCCCTGAGAAATAATGTTGCAAGGGTTAAAGGTCACCGTTTTTCAAGAAAGATGTCAATAAGGAATGACGACTGCTTACAGTTTACAGGCTGTCTTGTCTCTGCTGTGCTTGAAGAAAGAGTTAGACCCTTTAATACGAAAAAGAACTGAACTCAATACTCATTCCTACAAAAAGCCCACCACCACCACCCTCAACCCTGCAAAACCACAAAGAATTTTGGAGATGGGAAGCAAAGACATTCAAGTGGCTTTTAAAAGTCTTCACTGCTTGATCACAGTTTAATGATTTAAAAAATTTTTTTAATGTAAACTTTTAAAGAACTGATGGGGGAAAAATGCTGGAAGTGCCATAGTATCCCTTGATATAGAGGCAGCTAAGATTATGGGAGATGCTAAATTCACAGCTGTATAAATTTGTGAAGAGAGGTTGTGGCAGCTTTTATGTCTTTAACAAAGGCTTTATTGCTCAAAATTATACTTCCCTCCTTTCATGGTGGGTTTACATTTGGTTGCGATGAGAAAATTCTGAGTTATTTGCTAGGTACTTTCTAGTGTTGAGGTAAATGCTTGATTGATTGCTTGAGGCTAGGATACATAAGCATGAGTAAATGCATACTCTGACCAATGTCCTGTGCAGCCTGAGCATAGAAATACAGTTAAAATCGTGTACATAGGGAGTCACTTCCAGCTTTGAATACAGGGCATTAGGAAGGAGAAATGTTGGAGGTCCTTCCACCTTTATGTAAAACTCTATCAGCCTGGTGCAAATAGGTTCTCTGAAAGTTTTGCTAATGAACTGAAAAACTTTTAAGTGGTCCTAGGCAATTCTGTGGCATGGCTTGACTCCCATAAAATGGACAAATTAAATATTGTCTAAAATGAGACTGCATCTTTTCTCTCTGTGTTTTTATTTGTTTTTATACCTTGGGATGAGTGTGATAGTTATGTAAAAGGGGAAAACACAGCAAGGAGGGGAGTCACTTTAACACTGTATGCTGAAAACCCTTCCTGCTCCTTCCAAGGAAGGTGCATGATCAGGATGCTGGAGCAGCTGAGTAATTTCTAGGCTCTGGTGTCCCCCTTGCCGTGTTCAGATGCCTGTCCTCCAGCAGACAGGGGTTGTAAAAAGCACAGGGCCATTGCTGCAACACCAGGCCGCTTTTCTTTTTCCACTGATTGGAAATCTACATCTGTCCTTTTGTTGTTGCTGTCACCCTTCCTTTCATGTCACCTACTTCCATCTGTGTGTGGTTTTGTCCACTTTCTCTAGCAGGATAATCTAACACCTAGATAGTGTGGGACAGGAGTTAGCTCTACTGTGACTGGTTCATGCAGTACAGATTAGTGCAACAGCTGCTATCTCGGTGAAGAGCAGATGCTTTGCTGTGGGTCTCCAGAATTAAAAGCACAGCCTCTCTGTGGATCTCAAGTTAAGTGCTGTAGCTGTCAGGCTCAAATTCATGTCACATCACAGCTGAGTGAAGGGCTGCATTCCTGCAGCAAACACAATACTGGCACCAAATGAGGTGCTACAAGGGGCCCGTGAAGGAAAACACAAGTACTTCAAATATATTTATATGCAATGTGGGAGAAGTGTGGATCTTTGGACTTTAATCTCTGAAAATGTATATATAAGCCATACCCAACCTCTCTGTATCTAATTTGATTAGCAACTCAGCGATTGTCAAATTGCTTTCCTTAACCCCCATCTGATTTTCAAATCAACTGCAGGATTCAGGATGTGATAGGGAAGATCTTAAATGTTCACAATGAGCTCAGCTTTTCAACTTTCAGCAAGCTAGAAACATACGTAAGACAAAACATGGAAGTCCTACAAATTATCAGTGAATGCCTGTGTTCTCTTTTACAGGAAGTACACTTTGGCCAGCACATCCCTCTCAGTACAAAGTTCCTCAGCAGTCTTGCTGGACAGTTTGAAAGTGATTACCTTGGTAACGCCACTTCCTGCAGCCAAGAAAGCTTCAGGCAGCTTGTCTTAGTATTGCCTTTGTGCTCAGTGCTCTTAACAATCGTAGTGTAAGTCCCTAATTATTCTGCTTCACAACAACTTTCCTCCTCCCCTGCTGGAGCACTTAAAAGAGTGCAGCAAAGCAGAATAAAGCAGGGATTTACATCTCTGAAATGTGTTCAAAATAAGGTCTTGATAACAAACTAAAATGCGTTATGAAAGAAAACAGATTTGATTATGAGTTTCCTGCTGCTACATCTTCCTGTTTTACGCTAGTGCACACATACACGGACACACACACACGTACACATTTTTTCTTTTCCTTTAGATCTCAGATGGGAATTTGAATATAATGCCAATTAAGAGTATAGTTCTAGAACTACTAGACCCAAAAAGGGTGTGGGTAAGAGGGAGCATGAGAGAGTCATCGCCTGCTTTTGCATTCCGAGTTCCTCTTGCGGTCTGGTTTTCACGTATAGAGCATCCGAAATTGTATGGAAAAGAAACAGTACATACTTGATGTTTCTGAAAATTGGCTATTAATTATTCTGCTGTGTTCTGTTCCAAATACTGCAGTCCTGCCTGTTTGATGACAATGCATATCTTGCAGTGAGTCTTACACATATTTGTTTGCTCCAGGCTTGTTAAGTTATGGTTTCAAAAGGTGAGCTGTGAAGGTGAGGAGATTGCAGAGTTTGTGATCTTTACCTTGGAGGCAGCAGCAGGATGCTCCTAACTCAGTGCTGTTTTGTCCTGCTTCAAGAACTGATATCAGACAGTTTCTCAAGTTAAACTTGAGACTATTGTAGTTGCTTTGCAGTTGAATTTGAGGACTTACTGTATTAATAAAAAGAAACCCCACACTGAAGTAGCTCTTGCAATTGAGGAAAATGCTTCTGTGCATTACAGGCCACATTTAAATGGTTATAGTAGAACAAAGCTTTGTGTTTTGGAATCTCTTGGAGATATTCCCTGTGGAGAAGAACCTTTTGTTACCATGGGATTGTACTATTTACATAGGTAGTGCCTAGTAAAATGACAAAAATATATTAGTTTTTGCTAGAAAAACATCTTGCTTGTCTTTTGTCTTTATATTATTAGGAAGGCATATGTCTCTGTTAGGGAAACAAAGTTACTATTAAATGCTTCTTTCGTTGTTGATGTAAATTTCACATTCAATAGTGATGTGTCAAGTATGAATGTAAGAGATCTGCTATTCTGCAATAGCTACCCATGATATATGCCAGTGACAGTGAGGCCAAATTAATCTGCTGCATGCTGGTCAATATTTGCAATTGTTTACAGAGTTTCAGTGATGGACATTTATATAAATAGTGGTTCATGGTCCGTTAAGTGGATGTCACCTCCTGAGAGACATAATCTCCCAGGGAAAAAAGACCAATCATTGCAAACCTATCATCAATTCACAGACTGAAGGACATTCATTTTCTTTTTGTTTCACCGTGAATACCTATTTTGTGTTTCTGACACTGATTTTTTTTTTCACTTTCCTTAATGTACGATTGCCATTGTCTAGTTTGCGTGCTTTTTTAGCAGAGTGTGGGGTAGTCACATTTCACACATCAGGTCCTTCATACAAAGCAGAAAGAGACAGGCACATGTATATACATTTTTTGTGTGCACAGTTGCTATTGGAAATTAATAATTCTCTTTTTTCCCCTGTAAAAAGCAAAGTCCAGTTTTAAAATCAGGACTACACTGTTTAAGTGGTAAGATACTAAACATTCCTATGAAATTCAAGAACTTATATGGACTTGTAAACTGCAATTGTGAATTATCCTATTCAGGTATGGTATGAAAGGGCTGCCAGTATGTTCAGTTCATCCTTAGTAGCTTCTCTGTCTTCTCAGGTCTTCTGCCAAGCTCTTCTATAGTGCTGACGTCTGTGCTCTTTCTCTTCTCTAACCCAGGCATCTGTTAATCACCAGGCTTTTCAGTGTTGAAACCTGCTTACATAGCACAGCAATAGGTGATACATTTTTGTATACGAGCATTTATTTAAGAAAGAACAATGTTTGGTTAACAGTGTCTTACTGTGCACTTCAGGAAATTTATCTTTACTCTGCTTTGCTAGATTTCTGATAGGTTTAACCCTATGCTGGTCAACTAATGTGCTTCATGTAAAATAAGTAGTAGCTTCCTATTTCATAAATGTTTCTTTGAAAACATACCCAAATAAATGTTTTTGCTCCTCAATACTTTTGTGAGACCGAAGCAAGTTTTGCTTTTGGCTCTCCTAGTCTTTCATTTTTAAAATTAGTTGTGCTGAAACTTCTCAAAAGAACTTTCATCTACACAAGTGGATTTTATTTATAGAAGAGTAGAGTTGGTTCTCCTACAGGAAGGACAAATTTCTTCTGTCAGAAACAAACATACAAGCAAACTAAAACAAGGAAAAGGTCTATTTTAGCTGTCCTTACTAATTAAAGAATGAAAAGGCAAAAGATGGGCAGGGGAAAGGAGATCAGAGTTTGATTTTCTGTTTGGCTTCATGTTCTGTTTTTCTGGCTCAGTGTTAGGAAATCCTCTTCCTGTGCCCCTAGTGTCACGAAAGAGCAAGGGGGGAAATCTTGGGGTTACAGATAACTATGGAAATGGTATTAACTTCAACCAGCAATGAGAATGCTCGGGGGAGAGACTGACCTGTTAGCCCAAAAAAACAGAGAGGGAAGAACTTTTATGGCTGTTTGAAAATACTGTCCTGTAACCATCCTTTTTATTTTGTGTTGGGAATGGTTCAAGCTTTCGGAGAATGAATTGCCTCCTGACAAGCTTGCCTGTCAGTCTGTAATGCCGGTAACATCCAGCCTTAAGGCAGCTCATCCTCAGCCTTATGTACTTGCCATGCTGGGCTGCAGGCCCTCCTTGCCAGCTTAGGGGTTCAGTGTGTGGGAAAGGCTCTTGACTTGCTTGCCTTGCCATGTAATACATTATGGATATGTGGGTCACTTCTTTCACTCTAGCTTGTTATTTTCCCTCAACTTCCAGAATTTTCAGATGCCTGAGGATTTCAGAAATACATTTCATGTGGGAAAATTTTTCTTTCTTGGATAGCAGAATTATGTCAAAGGTGTTTGTGCCAGAGAGGCACAGTTTCTGTACCTTGTCATGCTTGGGTTTCTTTTGCAATTCTACTTAGATTTAGTAACTGAAGAGTCCTTAAAAAAAAAAAAGTAGAGTTAGTGGTTGTTTGTATGCGTGTTTCTGTGTGTGTAATTAGTTTTGTTTAAAGCTACTCAGGAAATTATTATTAAACAAAATTTAAACCAAAGTAAAACATGTTTATGACTTGATTATATACAGAAGCCTCTGGAGCACAGCAGAAAGTGTCAGATTAAATAGACAAGGATGAGACTGGATTGATAAATAGCAGTATTTGAAAGAATGGTAGTTTACAGTTGTATTTGGTTTGTATGGCCGGGTTTTGATAGCTGGGGAATACAGGGGTGGCTTCTGTGAGAAGCTGCTAGAAGCTTCCCCCATGTTCAACAGAGGCAATGCCAACTGGCTGCAGGATGGACCTGCTGCTGGCCATGGCCGCAGCAGTCAGGAATGGTAGTAACGCCTCTGTGATAACATTTTTAAGAAGGAAAAAATGTTATTGCACAGATGTAATTGAGGTCAGAGAAAGCCAGAGTGAGAATCCGTGAGAGGAACAGCTCTGCAGACACCAGGGTCAGTGGAGAAGGAGAGGCAGGAGGTGCTCCAAGTGTCAGAAACAAGAATCCCCTGCAGCCTGTGGTGCACACTGTAGTGAAGCAGCTGTTCCCCTGCAGCCTGTGGAGATCCACAGGGATGCAGAGATCCACCTGCAGCTCATGGAGGAGCCCCACGCTGGAGCAGGTGGATGCCAAGAAAGGGCTGTGAACCTGTGGAAGAACCCATGCTGGAGCAGGCTCCTCACAGGGACCTGCAGACCCATGGAGAGAGGTGCCCACGCTGGAACTGGTTTCTTGGGAGGATTTGTGACCTTGTGAGGCACCAAGGCTGAAGCAGGCTGTTCTTGAAGGCCTGCACTCCATGGAATAGGCGCCCACATTACAGCAGTTTTTGGAGAACTGTTGCCTATGGGATGGACTCACACTGGAGAAGTTCATAGAGAACTGTCTCCCGTGGAAGGGACCCCATGCTGGAGCAGTGGAAAAACTCCTCTCCCTGAGTAGTGGCAGAAACAATGTGTGATGAACTGACCTTAACACATGTTTCCTGTCTCTCTGCACTGCTGGAAGCATGGAGGTAGAGCTTGCGAAGGAGACATGGATGAGGGATGGTGGTTTTAAGATTTATTTTACTAGTCATTATCCTCCTCTGATTTTGTTAGTAATAAATTCCCCAATTTGAGTCTGTTTTTTCTGTGATGGCATTTGGTGAGTGAGCTCTCTCTGGACCTCATCTCAACCCATGAACCCTTCATTATATTTTCTCTCCCCTATCCAGTTGCAGAGGGGAGTGATAGAACAGCATTGGTGGGTGCCTGGTGTCCAGCTGGGGTCAACCTACTGCAACACTTAAGAACTGTGTTGTGCACATAGGACTAGGCTTTTCTGAGATGCTCCCATAATATATATGCTTGGCCATGTGAGGCTGTCAGTATCTTGGTATTGGGAGCACTAATGCCTCTCAGCAGCCTTGCAAGTGGACGATGTGCTATCCTGCATGACAGCTGAGGGACAGAAGAATGTAGTTTATTCCAGGTTACCCAGGAAGTCCAGCTGTTCAATTTCTGTGACAAAAGCACTAGAGTTCTATTGCAGTGCTAGTGGATTCCTCTAACTGCCAGCTCTGGGGCAACTGATATATAGCAAAATAGCTCTATAGGTTTCCAGATTCTTGGAGGGTGAAATGGTAAATTTGGAAGGACTCCTGCAGAGGGTGTCTGTTTGAGTTCATAGCAGCAGGTAGGTCTAGAGAAGGAATCAGTCTGCAGTACATAGCCATGGGACTCTCTGGAGTTAAGTTAATAGCTTCAGTCCCTGATTGTCTGTTTCCTGAATCCACTCTCAGCTCATCTGCAAGAACTCTTGTTACCACTGCAGCACGAGGGATTACCCTGTTCGGTGCTGTACTTGTCATTATCACTTTGCATCTGTATACAAAAAGTCTGTGAGTCTTGTTTCAGAAATCCCTCTTTTACAGCAGATATAATGTAACCATTTTTAGAACAGTTACAGGTGAAAAAATTAATATTAAAATGTTTTGGAAACTGGATTAATAAGTTACCTTTTCTCTTTGTTTTTTTTGAACTCTGTATTAACACCAAGAAATTCACATTGCAACATTTTGATACATGACTCATCCTAGGATATACCCTCTATTGGGTTATGGCCCTAGATGAGGCAGAGAGATGTCTCATAAATGGCTTTTATCAATAAATTAAAGTAACTCGAAGGCAATATTCCTATGCTTCACCAGTGGGTTGGATTTTTTGTTTGTTTGGTTGCTGTTGTTTTTGTTGTTGTTTGTTCTATTTGCCCTCCATCTTTCATACTAAAGGAGATGCCAATGACAAATAGTTTTGGGCAATATTCTGTTTCTGGTACTGCTTGAATGTCGATAATATTTCTCTGCAATGCAGCCTCAGGAATTTCTTATCTCCCACCCAGTGGCTTGCAAGGAATGCATTGGATAATGACAAGCTGCAGTGCACTGTGCTCGGAGAGCTAATGAGGTGCTTTGTTCTTGAGCATCAGTACATATTTCATCTACACCTTTCAGGTACAGGAGTTTTAACTGACACTGTATGCATTTAAAAGGAAGTGAATTTCTGACATAAGTGTAGGTACTGCACTGACCATAATGATTTCATTATGTTCTCCAAACCCAGCATCAGACTGTCCTCAGGGGAAATAGACGTTTTGAATGTAGGGTAGGGAATTACCAAAGGAGATTGAGGATGCCCTTCTGAAAGGGGGTCAGTCATAAAGATGCTGTGACTTGTTAGAAGGAACCAGGGTATGATACATGCTCAGACATGTCTTTGTAATCCTTTCCTTGACACTAAGTACCTCTACTGAATGCTAAGGCTGCATTTCTACATCATGAATGTAGCGATACAGTAAATGTGCAGGAAATAAAATTTCAGTCTTGTCCTTTACTACTTTTTGTATGTATTTAAAAAAAAGTACTGGAAATAGGGATTCATAACCTTCATTTTTAAAAAGGGGAAGACAAAAAGGAAGACAATGGGGACTACAGACCTTGAACATTGCTATTTGTGTAAAAGAATGCTGTTCTGAGTTGGTATAAAATATACCAACTTGCTGAAGTTGTCTCTTCTGTTGTTCAGAATCTTACTGTGTGTTACATCCTGCAGTAGTTAAGTGGTCCAGTTCATGTCTGCCACATGCTTTTCTTACAGGGAGGTAAGTATATGTAGTGAAAGATTTTACCTGAAATTTTTTTGTAACTATGTATAGATACAGGCTTGCATGTGTTGTTATGCACTTCTACTGAGAGGTCAAGATTTAAGGAACAGTGGGGTTTTTATCTATCTTACCTTTATCTTCTGTGCAGCTCAGCCTATTGGGTAGTTTTGCATTTGCCAGAATACAAGAACTGTCTGCAGAGTTCTTGAGCTCTGGAGCAAGGCTGGGTGGGTTATTTTTGGCAATGCTTCACAACCTCAAGAGAAGTCTCAACGGTGTAAAACTTTCTTTGCATGTCTGAGTCAAACTGCAACTTTGCCTCCCTCCAGATTGATACAAATGACATGGACTTATTTGCACTGCTGTATGTCCTCATCACCCCTTCCCTTCTCTGTCGGAGTCATATGGTGGAAATAAAGAGTGCAGCCTGGAGTACAGGTGCTCTGAAAGAAGAGTTGAGGTTTTTGTGTTACAACCACGTGAAATGTCTCAGTGTTTCTTTTTAGCCCCTGCACTGTTCCTTCCTCCTGTTCCTCTGTTATGCTGCCATAGACTGCTCTCTCTTACCCGAAAGTAAATTAAACATGAGTACTGCTTGAGTATACGACAAGTATGAGATAAAGGATGGAGACTAGGGGGCCTTCAGCCTTCTGGTAAATCTCTGCACTGAACCTGAGTTACAGAATTTGTTAGCTGGTTGGAAAATTCTCCTATGTCTGTCTGTTGCTGCCTGCCTTTATTATTAAGACCTGCTTTTGGAAATCAGTTCTAGTGTGGTATTTCAAGGTAATCTAGAATCCACATGTAGGCTATGATTTTGCTTCAGGTATGTTGCAGACACATTAGTTTAGATTAAATAGAAGAAGATAAAAGGCAAGTTGCTGCAATCATATTTTCAGGACAATAGAAGTGAGAGCAATCAAAGGCAAGAACATGTCTGGGTGACTCTGCTGGAGTACGCCTCTCACTCTCTTCACTTGAGCTACTCTTAGCAGTTTTCCAGGATCTTTGGAGCAGGAATTGGAAGCATGCCCAAGGAAGGTATTGTGCCATTATACATTACTTTTTATTTCCTGCTCGACAGCTAAGAACCAAAGAGCAGACCTTGTACTTTAATATGTGTCTGACTTACCACACACCTCTATATAAAGTCCTCTCATCAGCAGGAGTTAGACATCAGCTAGTCCTGAGGTTTGAGATATTAGATGCCTCTTCGGTACATGGCAGATCTTTTGAACCCTTTGAAGCTACTAAAGCCAAAAGCACCATCAAATTTCCAAATGGTAGGGTGTGTATAATGACCCATTAGAGAAAATAAGAAAGTTAGGGAGTAACAGGGAAATGTCTGAGATCTACAACTGCACCTTCTTGAACAAATGCTGTTATACTGCAGAATCTCAGTTTTCTTCCCTGCCGAAGATGGGGTTATTACCTTCATCTATAGAATTCTTTAAAGCTGACAGCTGAAGGGGACTGTAAATATGTGGATTAATTACTATTTATAATGGTGTTACTATTATGGCTCCCACTGCTATAATCTCATGTAAATTCATTTATATAATGAAATAATTCTCTTGTCAGAAGACATTTGAGTTGCAGCTTAAATCTCTTGAGACAATGTAGAAACTTTCTTGTGACTTGCTGTAGCACAAACCTGTTGCTGTCCTGGATTTAAGTGAGAATTGCTTAGTGAAGTTATACACTCTAAATTTGGATAGCTAATCTGTTTGGTTATTTTTGAGAAGCACTGAAAGTTTGGATGTACACAGGTTTCAGTATTTTTTTAACAGCTAAAATGAGTCTGCTTAATGATGTACACCTATAGTCAAGACCATAGACTATTCAGCAGGTATGGAAGAAACATTGGTAAATCACTTGAGGGATGAAGTGCCAAATATTACAATTTGAGAGAGAGGCTCAAGACAAACCTTGGGGCTGAGAAGGAACTTGTTGTTTACTCAGACATTTCCTTACAGAAACTATGGAAGCTGTCGTTTTTGCAAGAAGGAAAGGATTGATGGTCAAGGGTGAAATGACACTGGGGAAAGGTGAATTGCTGCTTGATTAATGGTGGCCACCCAGAGCACAGTGAGCACCAAGGGCTGCTGAGGTATAATGCTTCTGGCATTAGCCATGGAAAAGGGTGGCTAGTCTGTTTTTGAGTCAGACATCTAGGTTTTTTTGAAGATAACCCACAATACTGTCATTTTGCTCTGTCCAGGGAGACAGTTTGCTTCAGGATTGTTTTGTATAAGAGTCTAATGCCCAGAGAGAGAAAAATCACCCCTCTTCTCATCTGAGATGCAGTAGATTGGTTTTGTGACAGTTTGAAAATTTGTTTAAAAGATTTTCTTAAATGTTGGTTTTCATTATTACTCTGCCTAGCTATTTTGTATGGTGTTTGAAGATATTAATGAATCATAGCAGCACTGTAATTTCAGATGGGTTTGGTGAGGCATCCAGCATGTTAGTGCCTGCGAGATGCCTGCTCATGCTCCAGCCAGCCACAGGATCACACTGGTCTTGCACAGGAATAAATAGCTTTGCCCTCCCCTGTCTTACATATCTGCTGAGTGGGGCAGCCTGACTTCTTTCTTTCCTTGGCTTCCTTCCTTCCAGCTTTCACTCTGCTGTGCCTTTAAAATGCACCAGAGAGGGTATAATACCAGTTTTACAGAACAAAAGGAGAAGAGGTGAAATGACTTGACCATCTTCAGGAAATAAGTAAAGCAAGAGACAGAAAACAAATTTTTAAATTCCCACATAGAGTCAGCACAATCCCCACTCTGACACCTCCTCTCTCAGACTTTCACCATTTCTTTCCCATAGACATTTGAACAAAGTTTCAGGACACTGTGCTTCCTTCTGCACTGCTTGACCTCGGTGTTTTCCTGTAGTAAGCAGAGTGGTTTGAGATGCCTAGATCTTTTGAGCTTTATCTGCCTTTTTTTCTTTGTTTAGCTACACTTTAAATACCAGCCAAACTGTGTCAGAATTGTTATTTACCATGAGTACTTCCGACTACCTTCAGCTGCTTTCTTGCACGCTAATAGAGGTGCTTGAGAGCAACGTCTAGTAACACAGTTTCCTTTTCAGGGTAGATTTCATTCCTGCTCTTAACCTGTTCACCTCCTCAATAGCTGTATCTGTGAAGCCACGCTTCCAGTTTAATCTTAAAGACTTCAGACGTTACTTCTGTTACACTGGACGATAATGAAAAGCTTTCATTGCACAGGTTACCAAAAGTGTATTTAGCAAATGTGCCTTTGAAAAAAAAGCTTAAAATGGACAGAAGTGATAGGGGAAAAGGAGTGGTCAATGTTTTTGTGGAAGGATTAGTTGAAGGTGGAAAACAGTACATTTTTTTTTCTTTCGTTCCTCAGCACTGTCTAGAAAACAAACTGTATAAATTCCCTGAAAGTAGGAGTGGGTTAGAAATTCAGAACTTTGGTCTTTATGCACACTTGTTCCACAGTTGCATATATTTTGATTGTGAGTGCCTGACATCCTGCACTCAAATGAAATGCTACAACTAACGATCAGAGCATGCAGTAGTCAAGAAACTAAGAGGCTGAAGTGCAGCTATCATAACCTCAGAGCCTGTCACTTTGAGCAGAAAATAGGCACCTAAGGCTAGAAATTGCCTGATCAGCCTAGCGCTGATACACACGTGTGTCTCTAAATGTAGTGGTGCAGCATTTTCTACTCACTTTTTTGGCAATTTCTAATCATCTGAACTTGTGAAAGAATTTTTATGTTTGGATGTTGGCTACACAGTGGAGTGATACAGTTTGGGTTTGGATTTTTTAAAAATAATTTTTGGCTGAGTTAAATGCTGTCTTCTACTTCAGACTCTACTTGTATGAATTAGTGTACCTTTTTAATGCATAAAAATGGCTTCATAGTTAAATGTTTTTCCTTCCATGTAAATCTAGTACTTTACTTGTCTCTTTTAGTAGTTGTTGTTCAGAGAGCAGAAGAAAAAGGGAATAATGAAGTCTCCATTTTAGATTTAACTAGTTATCCAAAACACTTTGCTTTGTCTAAAAGCTTAATGCTTTTCACTAGCAAGATCCCTCAATCATACTTTGACCTTTAGGCAATTTAAGAAATTTCTCCATCAATCTTAACTTATATTTATAATCTGAGAAAGAAAAATTGACAATTGAGGAGCTCTTTTGCACTTCTGCAGTATAAATGTGACATAACTCATTCTTTCAGTGTTTAGGGTGTGGGTGTTTTGTTTGGTTTGGGTCTTTTTAATCCTTTGCTGAAGTTAAGCAGAAGCAGTATAAACAAGGTTTCTAGGTAATGCAGCAAAGTTCGGTGTTTTACTGCAGTGATTAAGATAGTGTTCTGTCATGTCTGACTGTATCATGCACTGGTTTCCTTTCATTCCCAGATGTGAGTTCTTACCCTTTTCCTCTTCCACCTACTCCAATTATCTCAGCTAAAGTAAAGTTTCTAGAATCAACCATATTGTTTCATGATTGTTCTAAAGAAAAACCGTAGTCTCCCTTCTTAGATGTTTGGGGCACCTCAAATAAATAGCAGGTCAAATTGCTAATCTATTAGCTCTTTGTCTACCATGGCATGCACAGTTAGTCATGAAATATTCATGCAATTCAAAAGAAAGCTGGGAGGGGAATGGGAAGGGGGGGAACTGGGGGTAGGGGAGGGAAGGCAGCTCCTGAAATAAAACCACAGTATCATAAGGTCAATCAGCTTGCTGCTTTTAGATTCAAGCACAGGTCAAACCTTTCATCCTAGAAACTTTGCCCAAGAATTATTTACTTTCAGCTGTCAAGCTTGTTAAATGATTACCTAAGTCTATAGTGTGCTTTTTTTTCTTCACAGGAAGGCTTTTATAAATGACTTTTTTCCCCTGAAGGATTACATTTTTACAGTACATGGTTCTCTATATATACGCTTTTCACAGAAGTCCTAATCCGACTTCAAATTAAATCCATTGGTAACTCCTGTTGACTTCAGTCAGAACAGTAGAGTGCCTCTGTCTTCATGCATTTAAAGAAAGTTCATTCAGCAATAGAAAGCACATTCAATGACACATAGTTATAAGATTATTGGGTTTGAAAGAATATGAAGTTGCATATGCACATAAATACAGAACAAGATGAACAGTAGTTGGGCTTCCTGCCTCATCTTCTCACTTAGCCTTGGAGAGTGAGCAAATGCATAATGAAAGAGAAGATGATGTAAATTTTGAATAAAAAAGAAAAATAAAAACCTGTGTTATATCTATGTAAAACCTATGCTAATATTATGTTAATTATTATAATATTACCTTCTTCTGTGTACTAGTGACACTCTTTCTGCTCTTGTGCTTTCTTATCAATGTGAATAGTTTGTAAGGGAAGGCTTCAGTCTGAGGGTGATTTTTCCTCTTTAAATACAGGAATGTGTTATGGAAGCTGAGAAGAATCCCACTTGGAATCTGAAGCAAAAGTGACAAGGTTGACTCCAAGGTTGGTTGAAGGAAATTATTTCCACAGATTCAGGCTGATGCTTGTAGAAGTTCATGTCTTTTTCCAATATGCGAGATGAACAAAGCATTGCCTGTCATTTTTATTTCAGCACCTCATTTATTTTGATTTATCTGGTTAAAAGTTGTGGAAACCTTGCAAATTACCACCCGAGGCTCTGATTTAATATTTATTTGTTTCTATATTTATATAAATATATTTATAAGTATATTTAAATATATTTATTGATTTTATATTTATATTACATTGTGATGCACAATGCAATGACTTGTAGTCACTTGCAGGTGTTTAAACATGTCTGGATTTTTGACACAGTTCAAGACAGAAATGAGTTTCTTACTTATGTTGGAGACTCAGACTAATCAGAAACACTGACTGATGATACATAAAATTGTGGAGTCATAGGTTATTGGCTAGAAAGAACATTCAGTCCAATATCCCTCTCAAGACAGAATAATCACTCAGCCTGCTATAGTTTTGTCTAAGTGTATTCTTAAAACCTCCAAGGATGACAAATTAACCTGTTCCAGGTTCTCCAGGGAGGCTTCTTGCTGGAGATATTTTCCCCCAAATATCCAGCCTGAATCTCCCGAGCCTCAATTTCCAGTTGCAGTTAGTTTTCCCACAGTACACATTTGTTACTAAGTTAAGAGATTAACTCCATCACTGCCCTTGAAATAGCTGTAGGCTGCTAGAATCTGCTATTGCCTCAAGATAAACCTAGACTAAACACATTAGAAAGAACAAAAAATTCTGTAGGCAAATTTTACTGTAGTAGAAAATATGTTCTGTGGCACATGCCACATATACCCATCATCATTGGCTGCTGAAGCTGGTGAATCATAGGCGAATAGAAGTGTGATCCATAGCACATTAAATTTCCACTGGCTGCCAGCCAGCGTTTTTCTTGAACAATTTAATGCTCCACCCTGTAGCAGGATACCCTGCCCAGCAGCAGGATCAGGAAGTGAGACATGGTTTTGTTTTTTGAAAAAGAGCCTTCACTGGCATGAAAAGAATACTTGTCTAAATTCAACTAACTTTGTGCATCCTCCAGCGGAACTGACACATTCCCATAACCCGTTCATTTTTAGTTAATGGTATGTGCAGCCCTTCAGTCTCACTCCCAGTTAGAGATGGAAGAGTCATGGGGAAATGGAGTCTGGTGTTGGATCTACCTACCTAGTTTGTTATTTCTAAAGGATCATATTAAACACCTTCACATTACCCATTTGCAGATAGCACCTACATTTTTGTTGCTGTGATGTTTATGGGAAAGTAGAAAGTAGTTCAGCAAAGTCACCAAAACTCTGGTTTATAAAGACTTGCCACATAACATGTCATGTCACCAGACCAGTGTAATTTTTTTTGTCCAACTGTAAGTCCTAAAGAGGAAAATGCAATGAAAATTTAGATATTCTGAGGTGTTAAATTTATCTCAAAATGCTGCACTGTATTAAAGTGCTGAAGTGAAAAAAAGTTGCAGTATGTCTTGCTCTTAGAAAACTGATGCTGGTGAAAGAAATATTTTCTGGCTTATTTAGATACTGCTTTTTTCATGCAACAGAGCTGTTTCCTTTCTTGTACCATTGCATTGACTGTGCTTTGCAGTAAAGCACGCATGATCGTATTATGCAATTTAGGATTTTTAATGGGAAAGTTTTTGTTGTGAGGATATAGAAAAAACCATGGTACACTTTAAAAAGATTATTTTGTATGTGGTTGTACAAATGATTTCCTTCAAGAAGAAGCAGGCTTAGGAGATTGTAGAAGAGTCTATTTTATATCTGAGTTGACTCATAAACTGAGGTGCCATTGACTTTGAAAGTGCTGTGCATGCTGTTTCTTTGCGGTCTTCTACTGTGATAATGAAATAAAGATGAGGTGCTGGGAAGCCCGTTGAGGTTGAAATGCCCAATGCTGTTCTCAGTTGCACATGATATTGGATAATGGCTGCATCAATCTCTGCCACTGGGGAGGTTGTGGGGAGACCTGCAAGGCTCAGCTCAGTGCAGAGAGGGACACTCCTTCCCTGGATGCTGCTGCTGGCACACTGAGTCCCAGGCCCTTGCATGGACTGTCTCACAGAGCTGAATAGATCCTGCTAGTAAAAGATTACAGATCAAAACACAAATTATGTGGTTATGTCACACAGTCAGCTCTAAAACAAGGATTGCTTTGTGTATTGTCTGACAAGCATATCCTGCAAAGCCAAGATGAGGTGCTGCCTTCTCTTCTGTGCTACCTTTTATTCTGCCTGCATAGAAGGCCATCTCCACTTGTAAGTTCTGTTTAAATCATTTGGAGATATGCTGCTATGGGATGCAGACTCCTGAGTCCTATCAGAGGCACTGGGAGAATTATTGGTGCACATGCATAGAAAATTTCTGCCTTATTACTGTAAATAAATAGAAACCCACCATGTACTGTCAGGGTTAATCATTGCATTTCTCAGATGAATCTGGTCCATGGTGACATATCTATGTCAATACTAAAGAAGTATTAAACCTACAGATGAAGACAAGAGCACAGTTGATTAATGCTTGTGATGATTCTTTTCATCTGTGGTTGGGATCTGGAAAGGGCAAGCTGGCAGAAAATGTATGTAATACTCCTATGCTTCTCTTCCTTGTCTTAGATGATTTTTCTCTGTTAAGAGGCGAGAATAGTAGAATATTAAACTTGGGAATATAGGTCTTTATTCAATGCTTGATGTCATTACAGAATATTTAGAAATTGGTCTTTGTTCCTTATTGTTCAATGGTCAAGCCTAAAATCAAAGCTCTGCACTAGAGATGAGAGATATGACTTACTTTCCAAGCTTTGCTACTAATTTGCAGATTTCTGATACTGCTGAGGTCTTTGCAGTTTTGCCATCTGTAAGGTGAGAATAATGATAGTGGTTACCTTGGCAAGGTGTTTTGATAATAATGAACATAAAGAATTATTGAGAGCTGGGTTTTTATTTTCAGATAAATATTGCATTCAAATTATTTTTATTTGTCACATAATTAATACATTATATTTGTAAATTTTGCAAATTTTCTTTCTCTTCTGATGGAATAATTTTCATTTACAGTTTTCAAAAGGTTTTTCATTTTAGTAATTAGAATACCTTCTTGGTTTTGTTTTCTTTTTTTTAATTTGCCTCTGGTGGATTCTAGTCAGTACATGTTTTCCTGCACTTACGCTTTTCTTTAAGGAATAACAATGGAGACAGCAGGTGTGGTGATTGATTCTGGTGATTGATTGACTAGTTAAGTGCTGGTGTCTCTCGGAGGAGTTAAGGCCATTTTTATAAAATTGAAAATGAAAGAAAATTATAAGGGGTGGATTTTTTTTAGTGATTGAGACAGCTTTTGCTTTGTATTGTTAGAAAATGAATTTCCTGCACAGTAGCAATTACATTTCTTGAATTATATTATCATTCTATTCAGTTTAATATTATAGTTGTCACTTACATAATGAGCCTTCTGTATGGAGCTTTGATACACTGAGCCTTGCTATTTCACACAGGGAACATGAAAGAAATAAGTATCTAACTCTGGATTTCCCTGCATGCCCAGTAGTCAGCACAGTAAGTTTTCTGATCCAAATTATGGAACCAGCATGATTTCTAAATGATAAAAGATTCCTTATTGCTGACTAGCAGGGAGCAACACCAGCTCTCTGATGGCATGTTCTTGTTTTTGCTGCTTTGTCTACTTAGAAATTCCCACATCCGCACTGACTCATACTGGGAAATATCAGTAGTTTTACGCTTTTATTTGCTCAGGTATTTTTGTGCTTTAGTGTTTAATTTTTAAACTTAGATTGCAGACAAAATGTATTTTTCTAGCATGAAGATATATAGTCACAATATGAAAAAAGGACCATGGGACAGGCTATTATAAGGTAAATGAGAGAGGAAACCAAGTATCTAGTTAATGCTGTGCTACCTGTGCCTTTAACTACCTTTCCTTTAGGGGAAGCCTTAGATTTGTTGCAGTTGGGAGTTTTTTTTAGCCTCTCAGCCATGTCACGCCATTGAAGGGAAATAAGTCAGTTCCAAATTGGTGTGGGCAGAAGCCCAATTTCGTCTCAAAGCCGGATGGAGCTGTGTGCTGCGATACACATGAATTTCCAGGATGGCTGGGATCAGAGAACTGAAACTACATTAGCAGGATTAGAAACCTTTTGGAAAGTGCTTTTCTGGAACAGAGCATGTTCAGTGCAGATGAATAATGCCAGTGCCACTTGGAAAATTATGAAGAGCAAAGCTGTGGATAGGACCAACCCAAGTCCAGTACCATTCATAAATTGTTGAAGAGTATACCAACTGGCAGTAAAATGAGCCCTTGTTCCATCCTCCAGACATTAAAAAAAAAGGTGAAAAAAAAAATTCCCACAAATGTCAAAGCAAATTTAGTAGTAAATTTGCAGTGTAGTAGTTTGACAGAAAACTTATTTGATAAAAGAAGTGAAAATTATGTACCCTGTGTGAATTATGCTAAAATGTTCTCAGCAAGGTATGTGTATCCCCAGTCAGGTGCACTAAGAG
Organism: Rhabdornis inornatus; assembly: GCA_013397075.1. Classification (NCBI taxonomy): domain Eukaryota; kingdom Metazoa; phylum Chordata; class Aves; order Passeriformes; family Rhabdornithidae; genus Rhabdornis; species Rhabdornis inornatus. The sequence continues at coordinate 1,136,160 of VWZS01004498.1, read as the reverse complement.
AGATGTGCATTTGTACGTTTATACTTATTTCTAACCATCCTTTAACTTGAAATATTACTATTTCTGTTCACTTTAGTGGAACAGTGGCATATTTTAGAATATGCATGTTTAAGATTTAGATTGTTTCTGATCTGCTTCCCACAAAATAAACAAACCAGTCTCCTTGGTTTGGGATTTTTTGGTCATTGTGCCATGCTTGCTCAAGTTAATCAGCAATATCAGTGTCTAAAATGGGTTCCTGACAATAGCTCACTTCCCAGCCAGCTCCAATTTAGGCAGGACTTCGGTGTGTTTCCTGTTATGACAGTGCCTGGTTATTTCCTTTTTGTGCTTATTAGGTCTTGCATGCTTAATGAAATAATGTTCTTTAGAGACTCAAAAATGCATACCAGTCTCTATCTAGTATTGTTTTGGATGATCCATAGTTTCTCTTTAGTTTGTTTCCAAATGAAATTGTGCCAATTTTGCATGTCTGCAGTTGTGCAGACCCAGCTGCCCCATGTAGCACCCAAAAAAACTGGTGTGTCTCCCCTCTGCAACAGGGGCTCTGTGGGAAAATGGCAACACGGAGACCTGATGGATGAGGGGACTTTGTTGCCTGGCAAATGTCTGAGGGTCTCTCTTCCTTGTTTGTATGGTGGGAAGTTGGAGGGACGCTCCCCGAAATGGCTGTGCATGGCCACTGCCATGTGCCCTTGCAGGCACATGGTCTTTCACCAAGGGACACCTTTTCTCCAGTCAGGGATCCAGTGGTGCTTTGCAGACTTTGAGCACCCACTTGCCCTCCACAAGCTCACCTAGGTTGGTTTCTTCCTCATGCACCAGCCAGGTGGCTGGTGTTCAGAGGTAAAGATGAAGGATGGGTTCAGCTGCAGCATGGGGGATTTCAGGAAAATCAGGCACTTAGTTCGAGGTTTTCCTTGGGCATTAAAAATAATGGTGTTTGTTCTTGAGGAAATAGGCTTGTTGGCTTCAAAGGCATCTACTTAGTCACATTATCTGCAAAATGATTTCTGTGTTTGTATGCAGAGTACGTGACTTCTTGGAAAGTTGAAGTATTTTTAATAAAGAGTGGGACAGTGTATAAATAAAAGGAGTAAGCCCATGGCTTACCTGCCAAATCAAATGAGATTTTTTTTCACCCATTATCTAAGAATTATTGGTAGGTGTACTAATACCTGATGGAGGGACACTGTCCTCATGGACGTGAGTAGTAGTGACCACAAATGAAAACAAGAGCAAAATGTCCTTCCGTGAGTGTGGTGCAGAAATGATTTTCAAAACAACAGGCCATTTTGTTAAATCAACTAGTCTGGATGTAATGTTTCACAGTAACTTGTTTAGCAGCAGATTCTTGTTATGCTGAAATCATTGCTTCATTCATGACTCCTAGCCTAACATGAATAAACCCTTTCCATTTCACCTACTTGTCTTGCAGGAAAATCACTTCATTTTAGGTTTTTAAGTAAATGTCAGCTAAAATGAGTGTTTAATTAAATAATAACCACCTCTGTTGCTCAGCTATTAAAGATCAAGCTCCATTTTGCTGCAAAAACTTTTCAGACATTGCTTAGCAAAACATTATTTTTAAAAAGGCATCTGGTATTTCAGGACACAACATTCTCTGCTAAATCTAACTGCCAGGGTTTTTTTACTGGTGTTTTTATTGTCTTTTAAGACTTGCTAACCTTGATTTATGTCAGTAATGAAAAACCAGTGGTTTGGAGCAATGTATAATCAGTCACTTTTTCATTCATCCCATGACTAGCCATTATCTATCTTAACTTACTCCCATCATAGATTTCTGAAGCAGTAAATCTCCTGAATGGTCTCTTATTGAGCAGGTGTTGGCTTTGCAATTTTATCCTTGTTGACAATTAATAATTTTTTACAGTTCTTTCTATAGGTAACAATAGGGTGCATGTTTCCCCCATTCAGAGTTTTGTATACGTATGTCCAAGGAAGGAAAAAGGACACGCTTCAATTTTAAAATGTATTATATGCTCTGCTTCAGCCCACTGCAAACAAGAAATGATCTTGCAAATTCTGTACCCTGCATGCAGAGACCAATGAAAACAAAATGAAAAAAAATCAGTTATTCTGTAGGATGGTGCTAAATGATAGATCTTTTCAGGCAGAAGCATAGTTCTTTTGATAATAAGGCTGCAGTCTCTTTTTTCCTTTGATCTTCATAAAAAAAAATAAGAACTCAGTGATGAATCAGTGTTGCATAAATGAATTTATATGGTGGTAAGTAACATTAAGCAAATTGTATTTAGTTGGGTTTTTTTTTCTACATGCTTGTGAAAATTAGACTGTAGCTCAGGCCCTTTGTAATTATTTTAGACGTTTATACCATTCATATCTGGAAAATATAGAAGTCCTGCAAGATTTGTGTGTCTCTTTAGTTACCTATACATAAAACACTGTGAATTCCTGGCATTTGGAGTGGGTGACTCAGGATTTCAAATCACAAGGTTAGCATAAAAACCTGTACATTTAAGAGGCTTTTTTTTTAGTCACAGCCCTCATAAAGCGCTTCTTGAGAGATGTGTGCCAGACCAGTGCATTGCTGGGTCTGTCTTATAGTCCTAGACTTCCCAAGACTGCTCTTGCTTGTTTTCCTATGTTTGATGAGGACCTTTCAGAAGAGCTTTTTGAATCCGTTGTTGTTTCATCACTGCTCGAAAGGGTGGATCTTCATTTTCTGGCTGCATGCTTCATGACTGCTGACCACCTTCCCCCTGGGTTCTTGCCTCCATGTGCCCTTCACCTCTCAGAAGTTGTGCTTTACCCTGCAGCCCTCTGGGGACACGTAGCATGGAGCCTGAAACATTTGCAAAGTCTTTTGTCTGCAGTTATTACAAGAAGCCATGATAGGTAGGGTATTCTCATGCAATTCTCTATTTCAGTATCCTCAGCACTACTGAGCTTTCTCAGGGCTAAGGTCAGTCTGCTGTTATGACTTGCTTCTTGTTTTTTTTTTTCTGTGGTAGCAATCTGAGTCATGAAACAAGCCTGTGGACCTTACCTGTTTTCTGATCTGCAATTCCTTAGAATTAGCCTATGAGACTGCTAGACTAAATTGTGTAATTCACCTCACTTTCTCAGAACTTGGTAAAGTTCCTGGATTTGTTCCTGGGATTTTTGTTTGATTTGGTTTGGTTATTGTTTTTTTTTGGTTTTGTTTTTTTTAATTAGGTGAAAACTGCCTTCAAAATCTATTATTGTTTGCTGAAGTATTTTATATTGAGAGTACTTTAAAAGTCATGATCAGCAAATTGCCAGGGACAATCAATCAAGGACAAGCAAGGACAAAAACGCCAACCAGCCAGCCTTTTCTGATAAAGAACTTTATCTATAGTTCAGCTTTCTCTTTTCCAGCTCAGATAACTCACTGCTTAGCTGAGTCATCCTCCAGCACAGCTCATTACCAAGCTGCAACTCGAATATACGTAAATCACTCCACCAGCTGCTTTTTGGTTTAGCAGGGCCAGGACTTGCTTTGGATACAAATTTTCAATTTCTTTCCCTGAAGTTGCATTTTGCATGTGTTTCCTTGCTTGAAATCTCATTGGTGTTACAGGTCTATGTTAATGTTTATATGAATGTCAGAAAGCTGGTGGTTTTTTCATTTCTGAAGGTGGAAACCAAGCCAAATAGAAAGTTAGTAATATTTTTTCTCACCATTCCCATCTGCCATGCAAATGCAGGAATAAAAGCATGGGTGGGGAGAGGCAAACAAAACCCAGAAATGATCATCCTGGATCTGGTCCTCTAGGGAGTGGAGTTGCTTTGTCAATTTTATTGAAAATGTAGTGTCATTAGTTGTTATTGTAGGGGAAAGTTCAGATTTCATCAGCTGGTGGACTAGGACAATACACAGTGCTTCTATTAAGGCTTCTCTGCTCTGCTTCTCTAATGCTGTTAGTAAACTCTCAGTACCACACTGGGAAATAATATTCAACTAAATGTAGGCCAAATAACTTGTTTGGTGGTGACGCTCAGCATAACCTTGAGATAAACAGCAGGATGTGCAGCACTTTGCTTACAGCACAGTCTGTTTCACAAACTGCGGAACAAGTTACTCACATCTTTTCAGTAGAGATAAGTGGCTAAGTGGACTTATTTTAAAACACTTAAGGATTTTAAACCAAAGAATAGTTGAGAGAGTAATAAGCAGTGATCCAAATCTTTGAACTGAAATTTGAATTAAGGTTCTTTTAAAACACTTTCTTACACAGCCACACCCCTTTCTTTTTCTTTTTTTTTTTCCTCCAGGGATTGGTGGGGTATGGAGAAAGCAGCACAACCTCGAAAAAGGCTTTCTTAAGTCAGTTGGACTTTGGAGGACTGTTTTTGTTGTTCTTGCTGTTTGCAAATTTTTTGCATTCTGAGAATGAAGAAAATTGCAAATTGTCACAAAGCTCCAACGTGGATACAAATCCTCCCATGGTTTTTGACTAGTAAGATAGAGAGTAGACTGTGGGGTCCTGCTTAACTCTTCAAGCCACCTTGCAAGGTGTTTCTTTAGCTGACCTTAGTGCTCTAGAGAAGGAGATGTTGTACCAAAAAGGCTATTAGATTTGAAACAAACTTGACAAAAATGTTTTAAACAAAACTCTAACTATATGGCAGCAGTGCTGCCAAGGTATTGATATGTGTAGTATGCCCAGATTTGGCTTCATCTGATTGGTGTATGTTTACCATCTATGGATTTCATTTGTGTTCTGCAAGGAGCTCCTTCATTTGATGGTCCAAGGCTATCATTTAACCTTGGGATAACGCATTGATAGCTGAAAAAAGGAAAATATATAGCTAGCTCAAAAGGAAAAGCATGTTAACATAAAAATAAATGAAACTTGACTCTGAAAGCTGCATAGCTGAAATCTTTGAATGCAGGAGAGTAGTAGATATTTCAATCAAAATTAATACCTCTGTAAAAATACATTCTCTTGAGTCTGGCTCTTCTGGCTTGGAACTGTTTCAGAATTGTAAAAGAATATTGTAAAAGAATATGAAGTGTACACCTCTAGAGTGGTATAAAGCAGCTTTTTATATAATATGGATTGGTTATATAGATTCTCTTCTCTTCTCTTCTCTTCTCTTCTCTTCTCTTCTCTTCTCTTCTCTTCTCTTCTCGACAGAGAAGATACTATTAGTTCTAAGAAACCAAGGTCCTATTTCTTTGAAATCAATGGTAAAAACCTCACTTGACTTTCAGGTGGATTAATATGTCACCTCTTGTTTGTGACTACCCCAAGGAAAGACCAGTGCTTGACTGTGTCTTTCTCTCTCTCTTGCTAACTTGTAATATTATGATCTGCCGTGTGTGTCATGGAAGATCAGCCCTCAACAGAACATCTTTTGTTTCTCACAGCAATGTATCTTCTTTGTAACAAAGCTCTTGTCTTGGTGTGATGAATTCTTGCTAATGGTAAGTGGCAACATACACAACAGGATAGAAAACGCATATTGTAACATGACAACATGGATTTTCTATGGGTTCAATATGACTGAGTCCTGTAGTCTAAGACAGCTTAGAAAAACCTACAGTGCCCTTAGTTTGAAACAGTTCAATGGAAATGTGTGATTTCTGTTCCTTCGCTCCTCCAGAAATCCATCCATCTTTTGCTGCTTTAGATGGACTTTAACAGTTTTGAAGTGTCCTTAAAACCAGCCTTCTTTGGTCTTTTGCTTTTTATGCTTTAGCTGTTTCAGGACATTGCCTTTATTTATGTGTTCTTCACTTAATCTTCTTAGTTGAATACCTTTTTTTGTAAAGCTCCTTGTTTCTGGGTCTCTGACTTCAAGGCAAATGTGTATGTGGCAATGGAAGTTGAATGTGATTTACCGATACTGTAATTTGTTCTGAAATATTTTCAGTAGTGTGTTGACAGTCTGCTATTGATGCACTTAGTAGGATTGCAGTTCTGCATACAACTCACATAATGATGTTGTATTTAGTAATTCTTGTAGTTTCAAAGGGCAGAAACCTTGCTGTTCTCTATGACAGTTGGGTGAGTTGTTTTGTTTTGAGTTTTCCTTCTATATGTATAAATTCCTCCTGAAAGACTGCTGAGCCTAAAGCCTTTTGTAAAACAGAAGCTTTCTATTTTAAAGAAACAATCGCACAAGTTTTTCACTAAAGGATTGTTTAATTATTCCTCAAGAAAATAATTTATCACTCAAGAACCTATGTTTCTTGGCATCTAAAAGAAATTGTGTAGACCACATTAAAGGAGATATCTTTATTCTTTTTTAAAGCAAGGCTGTGTAGATTTCAAATTGGATACTGGAAAGTTGTTGAGAAAGGTCTTGTCCTGATAAATGTTCACAAAGAGGAGTTACTAAGCTATGCTGGTTCCTCGCATGCAAACACCTTTGCATGTGGCCTCATCCCTGTGAACTGCATCCTCAGTTCTGCCAACCTCCCATTGGAAAACCCTGTTGTCAGTTAATAGTTCTTCTGAGCCTGGGACACTACATGATTTGATGCTCTCAACTTGGTACTGAATCAGGTTGTGCACAAAATATTCAACTAGACATTGATGCACTGTGAGTAAGTCCTCACAGTGGCTTTGGGGTTTGATGGGGCTCCTAGCACCTCAACCTCTCTAATTTGGCTGCTCCTGAACACTTCCTGTTGTTGTTTGAGGATCTGCCCTTGAAGTGCCACAACAAAAGCCTCTTAGAGAGAATGGGCAATACTTGAATATGATCACGCTGAGCCACAAAGACCAAGTGCACAAATAGGTGTTATTAATGAAATAGATTCTAATGTCTCTAAAGTACCAAACCCTCTTTGGGCAACCACTCCTTTTTTTTTTGTGCCTGGATTTTTGATGTGATAAATCCTGACAGCTCCTGTAGAGTGATTATAATCTAGTACAAAAGCAAATGCTTTTATGCTAAGGCTCCGAAGACTCATGGCACCAAAAGACCTGGGATGACTTTCTATTAAATATGGTAGTAGAACACAAACTTTAAAAAGATGACATTTCCTTTGAAACTCCTCTAGCACATGTACAAAAGCCGCTGTTCTAAAAGTGATTATGCAGTCACGATCTTTTTTCCATGAGCAGTGCAGTCTGTATTCTATGAAAATAATAGTTGGCATTAGAGCCAATCTTTTCAAAGTCGCTTTCAATTTCAAAACTTTTAAAATACTCTAGGATGCTTTAGCATGCATTTTACCTGTTTTACAGTTAAGAAGGCTGAAGTACAAATGGTTTGTCTGAGATCACAGAATATCGCAGTGGTAAACCTAGGAGAAGTGTAACAGTGTTAAAATCTGTTGTTTTCTAGCTTACTTAATGCATGCTTTCCTGTGGTGCTGTATCTAGAAGTTGAAGTGCAGAAAATGCTTGTTTGGTTCAGAGATGCAGGACTACAAAAACAGCATTTAAAACTAATGCATATTTTTACTATTCTGATTTGATTTTCTACTGATGTCAAACAAAATTGCTCGGTTCTTTCCTTCCCCTTCTTAACCTCCCTCCCCGCATGCTTCTCCCCATCCCGAAAACATAGGTGGCTAGAGTGTTGAGTAAAATGCTGTTGAGGTCACTCAAAAGAGATATGACTGACGCTATTTGGAAAGAGGAAAACAGAAAAGTTGAAACAACTAATCCTTTTGTGTAGAATTGCAAATAGAGCCCTCATGAGCTGAGAAAGGATTGTGGGTTTGGGGGAAGGGAAGCAGCATTTCACTAAGCAGCTAGGACAGAAGTGTTTCATCAGAAGATGATTTTGGGGAGTTTGTTGTGCTGTTTTTCTAGTACCTTCAAGCAAAACACCTGTAAGAATCAACCTCCTACAATAATCAAACCTGTCCCCCTGCCCTTTTTTTTTTTTTTTTTTGTGATACTTTAATTACTCTTAAATGTAGGTCACTGATTTTGGCAAACTTGGATGTAGGTTTTAGAGCTTAAAAATTCTTCACAGCTTGCTCACCAGGCTGCACTGAGTTCACTTGAGTGCCTTGAGGAGTTGGATAGTCCAGCAGACCTGAGGAGGGGCAGGAGGGATTCTCTTCGTGTGGCAAACCCGAGGGAAGTGTAGATGGTGTTCCAGCTGGCCTGCTGCTACTGAAGGCAACTTACAGCAGCTGAAGCACTGTTCTCTGCTTTTCTGCTTGTGTCAAGAAATTGAGATGTTTCTGTTGTGTTTTCTACACCTGACAGTTTGTGAGGTCGGCACAGAGTGCTGCTGTGCTAGTGCTATGTTCAGATATACAGGTCTGCAGCAGCAAATCTTGTTGCACATGTAGTTCTTGATGCTGATTTTATGCCTGAGATAAGCACTATGCATGAGACTGGTGCTGTCACTCTCTGAATTTTCTGATCTTTGTGTAATTAAATTATTTGCTGTGGTACTGTATTAGCTGTGGCAGGCAGACATAGCCTTGAATGCGTAAGGATCTCTCATCAGGTCACTGCATCCTGTAGAGTGTGGGTCTCCAGGGTACTTATGCTATCAGGATGTAGGTTTTTCTGGAGCACAGTAAAAAATGGGATTAATAGGTTGGGATCATGCCACTAAGCTGGTGCTGAAAAGGCCACTTATTTTTGCTTCATCCCAAATGGGTTAAGCTTTTCTAATTTAAATATATCCTAATTTAAAATTAATGGCTTGTCTGGATTATTTTCCATCTTTGATACAAGAGTTTAGCAAAAGAATATGTTTGTTTGGTTTTTTTTTCTGTTAGAGAGGTGGTTTCATGCTCACACCTCAAGAATGGGATACAAGTGAGGACGGGCAGGCATGCACTGTCTGAACATGTTACACTATCCAGCTTTTCAGGAGCCCCACTATCCCCCTGCGGGAGGGGGGATGTTTAGCAGTAGCTGCGTCAGCTGCTTGGAGCTGCTGGGCATGCTTGTGAGCTATTTTAGCAGAGCTGACATAATTCTTACGGAGCTCCAGTAGTCATGTTTTGGGAATAGGAACTTGCAAACAGGTTTTTGATGGAAACCATGACTATTAACTGGTAGCTTTGTGATACAAATTCAGAAAATACCTCCTTGCAAAAGACTTCTTGGAAGCTCATGCAAAAGATTGCAGAAGAGTTTTATAACTCATTCCAAGATTATCAAACACATTTGGCTCCAGGAGATAATTTCTTCAATTCCACTTTAAGCTGTAATATTCTTTTGGGGTCTGATATGAAAGGTGGATTTCTGCTTTATGGAGCACATGTAGAGCATGAGGGCACAGCCATAGTATGGATAGCCTTTGGGCTTTAAAACCCAAGTATACTTAGCATGTTTGTTTGGCTTTGCCAAAGCTATATACAATAGCTTTCTCAGAGTATGTAACCTGAAGGGGCTTTCCTACATCATGCTGGCTACTGCTTTGATGTGGAAGGACTAGAAACATCAACATGCCTTCTAATTTCCTCTGCTCTGGTTTTCTTTAATGTAATTAGCTTACTAAGCAGTAGAAGATAGTCAGGGTCATTAGCAGCAACTCCGTTCTTTGTCTTGACATGTTAGCTGCCCACTTTTCCTTCAAAATTATCCTTAAAAATCCAGTTCATTTTTAACTATATTATAAGAGTACATTCAAATTCGTGTTTTTCTTCCTTGTTTCTGCATTGCTGCTCCATTTGAGTCCAGAGAGACTCAAGCAGTGACTGCTTTTGTGCAAGATATTGTCCTCTCGGAGACCTGTGGTATTGTTTACATACAAGGGTATGTAAAGAGGGAAATAAATATGGAGTAGATTCTTATAAAAGCTTAGGGGATCAGGAATGATTGGCTCCAACTCCTAGAGCCTCACCAAATGAGGTGAATGAATAATTAGGTAATGGCAATATATGAGAAACACCTGGAAATGAACACGTGTGTGATTTGACCCTCTGTTGTGTCAAACGAGGGAGAGATTAGTTGGTAATTTGTATGAAAGTAAGCACCACTGGGCCCAGTCTGCATGGGGGTTTGATCATTGGAGTAACCAGGCTTTTTCTACCTAATTTTGCTTCTTGATCACTGCAAATGCGCCCAGCATTCTGGGGAATGGATTTTGTTTACAATCAGATTTTTCTTCTGCATATACTTTTCATTGCTTCTTCTTTCACAACCAAAAAGCACCTGAAAGATTAAAGAAAAAATATCAGTTAGGACTTGTCAAATACCTTTTCCATTCTGTCAGATGTTTTATGAACTGAACTATCTACGTAACTGAATTAATTTTCATTATAAATACAGCAGTTGTGTTTATCTGGGAAATACTGTGGTTAAAAATGACTCATGTATACCTTACAGAACTATTCCACAGTAAACCTTTATTTTGTGTATATGATAAATCCCAAAGGCAGAGTTCCCACTTCAGTCTTTGACTGGAATTTCAGACAGATTGTTTGTTTCAAAATCAGAAAACATTGGAGTCCTCCACATTTTTAGAATAATTTTTTGAAAACAGCCACCGAGAGTTTTTGGACTCTCTAGCATCATCTTTTCTATGTAAGGTAGAAATTACCACCTCCAAGTAATTTCATTTACTTTTTCTATCCAAACAATAATAGAAAGATTTGCATCTTCTATATTAAAAACATTTGCTGAAAATGCCATGTTTATGTAATTAAACAGAGAAATTCCTTGGCATTGTATATTAGGAGACAAAAATATGTATTATATGCTTTCTTATTTTAAAGGTATTCTGCATAGTGCATAGTGCACAGTAAATTAAAGAATGCCTGTAAAGAACTTAAGTGCAAGTACAAGATGCATTTACTCAGGAAAAAAATTATAAAGAAAAAGTCAGTCTAAATTGGAAGCTTGTAGTGTGGTGTCTTTTGAAATTGATGTAAATTGATGGATAAGAGTAGTATAGTTGTCAGAAGTAAGGTCTGAACCTGGGTATCTTGCTTCATTACTCACCTCTAATAGAGAAGTCCAGAATGCCTATAGCTATATATTTATGGATACCTTTTTTGCAAGCAATGATCCTTTTGCAGTGTAGGAAAAACAACCAAATTCTTGGTAACTATATTTTTACTTTTTTTTCCCCTGTGACAAATATACTGCAGATTTACAGCGATGTTTTACTGACTGATGAAAGCAAATGTTTTCCTAGGAACTGCATTTTTTCCTATCCTGGCAGCTACTGCCCTTGTTCTTTAATCTCTTCTTACAAATTAAGGTAACATTTAATCTACCTTAGATAAATAATATAATCTGTATATCTCCAGAGTTGGAACCACATGTGGCTGTACTGAACTTCTGCAGTACTTTTCATCTAAAACAAGGTCAAGGTTAGGATTTCTGCAAGATCTGTAACATGATGCTTAAGAAGGCTCTCAAAACTGTGGTGGGAATCTCCCTAGGAATTGCAGTGTGACTGAGGAAGAAATAGGCTAGAAATAAGGTAAATAGATGTCCATACATATGCTTACATAGCTAATGGTTAAGCAAAGAAATGGACTTTTCTTGTGAGTTATGTAGGGAGATGTAAATTACCTCTGTTGTACATATTTGTATGTACAACATAAAGCTTTCATGTTTCAATTTTTTTCATCAAAGAATAAGTATTGTATTTGAGCATCTGGATAAAACTGCTTTTCAGACTTCCCAGACATCCTCAAATTTTTCCAGCAGTAGCAAGAGAAAGTAATCTCTTACTCTTCTTCACAGATTTGCAGAATGCAGGTATCAGGCAGATATGTGATAATGAGTTACAGTAGTCTGACTCCAACATTGCTGATAGTTTGGTACAATTAAATCAGGCCTAATCTTAAAATAGGCCAAAATCCTGAATAAATATAGCATTAGGATTGCAATGAATAATTCCTGCTTTTTAAAACCAGTAATTGAATGCACAAATATTAAAGGCAAACCACATGGGGGCCCAGTACGTAAGATTTCTAATCTACTTACCAGGATCATTTTATATGGCTAGATTAAATTAAAAAAGATAAATACATTCAGTTCTCTCAGTGGAGAACCTGTACATACTTTGTATTCAATCTAACTCATAGGGTGTAATTTTAAGCATTCACCATGGCAGTGATTTGAATTATTTTGGCCCTCCCAAAAATGAATTTATTGCATTAATAGGAGTTGTGTAAGTCTTATAAGGCAGTTTGACATTTTTCACTCTAAGGTGCCTGCCCTCCTCTTTCTTTGCATCCTCTGTGAGGGCTGAAGGGAATTGTGTGTTTCTGCCTTCCTCCTCTCATCCCCAGATTCCTGCTCTTAAGTGCTGGTGAAGGGGAAGGTGGGTTTAGCAATTGTTCTAAAAGAGCAGATGCTGCAAGACACTCAGAGCTCATCTGTCAATGTCCAGAAATTTGTAGAAAATATTTGCTTGTCATGACCTGTCTGGCAGTTGGGTTAGATCTGAGTCCAGGAGATGGTAAGAAGATTCCCAAAACTCTCATACAGATTTAGATTCTAGGTTGTTTGCCTGATCTGTGTTGATGCTCTAGTCTAAAGTGGAAACTTGTTTGCAAAATTTCTGTATGATTACCCATTTGTCTATAATGAATGAGTAGAGTGAGACCATTGTATTAATCAACTAGGACTGCCAATACCAAGGTACTGAGGAACTCTAACATGATATTATGAGACTGTAGCTTTGTCTGACCTGTTGTTAGGATTGGATGGAGTGATATGTATTGCTAAAGCCAGAATCTGGATGGTTGAGCAACATTTCCTGAGATGATTATAATTTATGCAAAGAACTAACCATATACGATGGTTTATTATCAGCATAGAAAAAACTGACCAGAAAAGTTTGCTGTAAATCTCAGTTTAAATTTTGTGTGTCATTTATAAAGGTTATTGTGCCCAAGGCTCCTTTTTTTCCACTTAATCGACTACCACTTCCGTGGCCCAGTTGCATTTCAGCAAACATCGTTTTAGTGTGCTGTGACACACCCAGTGAATTTGCACAATGTGTGCTTGAAGGAAGCCCTGATCTTTTTACGTGTGAGGACAATGATTCAAGTGTTTAAAATTATCTGAATGTTCTGCATGTCAATTCAGCATTGTTGTAATGCCTGAGTCTTTCTAAATGTGAAATTAGTAGATTTAAGACCCAGAGCTCCCCTGGAGTGTCCCCATAGATAGATTGTAGGTCACAATAACATGAGACAACCTAATTACCATAGTCATTGAAGGGAGTGAATGCACAGTGGGCACTGGATTATGAATGCTCAGTTCCAAGGAATCCATTCCCTGCATGGTTGGTGCTGGGTCCTTCACAGGCATGTAGGGTTTTTTATCTGTTTAGACACAAATTTGTTGTACAATCATTTTGACAATATTATTACTTTAAAGTGCCCTTTTAGCTGTGAAAAATTTCCTGTGAAAAATCAGGAAATACAAAATATATTTATGCAAATGCCTAATTATTCTTTTTTTTTTCGTGCTGAATCAGAGCAGGCAGCGGGGTTGGGTGTGTCGTGGAATCTGCTGATTCTAGTTTAGATTGTCATGCATGACTCCTCTGTCCCATTTACATTTGTTTTTGGTATTCTATATGACATCGTGGGGATTTCATATTCTATATGAAATGTGGGGATGGTGCCAGTCAGAAAATCAGCAAAACTTGAGGAACTTAAATTTTAACTGCATAGCTGAAGACTTTTTTTTGTTTTCTTATTTTTATTTAATTTTTTTTGTTTGTTTATTGGTAGTAGCCACAACACTTTCCATCATTAAAAGAATGGGATCGTGCTTCAAGCTGGGGAACAGGTGCCTTTCTGTCTTCAAAAACAGTACCTAGGTTCAGTTAGAGAACTGGAGTTCAATGTAGTTGCTCTCTAGAAATATTGTTGTGTTCTCTGTTTATGGTGTACATTACTGATTTCTAAAACTGGACACAGCAACTGTCTTACTCTCCAAAAATAACTGATGTTGCAGTGCTCAGTTTTCTCTTTATTTTAAAGTTTAAAAATTTAGAAACTCATGAGCAGGTTCTGCTTGGCAGCACCCAAGTCAGATGGTCCACATCCTTTCTACAATATGTCCAAGCTTTCTTCTTGTCACAACATGAGCATGCGTGTGAGCACTTACAGCTCATCTTCAGAAGGACCAATTAATGTCATCTGGAGAGAGGCTTAAGTGGAAGGAGAATAAAGCAGATCTTTTTGTCAATGTACTGGGTGTATATTGCTAGAAAATCTTCAATGTAGATGGTGCCCTAGAGAGTTTAAGTGTAAGTCTCCATCCACACTTGTTCCCCTATAGCTCTGGCAGCTGCATTGGGCATGTTTGTCAGTAAGATTTTTATGAGAAACTTAACACCTTGAAAGCTTTCATCTTAAATTGGTTTGGTTACAGAACTGACTGGGACAAGAAGCGGGAAATGTTAATTTTGTTCTGTCATCTACCATTTCACCTCTTTCAAATACTGCATTGAAATAGTTACACAGAGGCTGGTCTAAGTACTTGCATTTTTGTGGGTCACAAAATAACAACAGCCTTGAATGACAGAATTTTGTTCCAAATATCACTGTTCAGTGTTGTGACTGGGTTCACTTCTACAGCAGGACAAGGGCAGCCGACCTATACTTACCAATAGAAATGGTTTCCACTTGGTATTTACTGTACAATTTAAGAGCAGAAGCTGTGCCCAGAAGTTAAGTGAATTGGGAGTGTCAGTTCTGCTAGCTCCCCAAATACTTTTTATGGCAAAGCTTAGAGAATTTTAAAGATGGCTTGCACCAACTCTAAAAGAACGAACCCAGGAGAAATATCTGTGGACTGCTGCTTTTTTGTTAGTTTGTTTGATTTGTTGTAGTTTGGGGGTTTTAAAAATACAGTTTTAGAAAAATGCATCCTAATAAATAATCTACTCTTAAAGCAGTGAAAAGATTCTATTTAAAGCTGGCTTTTTAAAATAATAATAATCTGATTTACTAGTTAGTAGCATTTTAACTCCTAGTATTAATCATCATTTTGGTGGGCATAATCTTCAGATAAATGATTTTGTTAAAGTAAGAATTTATTTAAGAATAGGACAAACACATATAGTACAGTAACACTGCAGAGATGGTATGTCTTCAATATATACAGGTGCTTAAATATGCAGACAGATTAAAAAAGTGCATTTTTCAATGTGCCTGACTGTTTGCGCATCTGGCTTTGATTTTAAGGTTACCTTGTTTTCAGTGGTAATTAAGCTCTTTCCCTGTTTCAGTCCCAAAGAAAATCTCCAAAGAACGTTTCTGTTTATTTAGGCACATAAAGATCCTTGAAAAATACCATTTTATCTGAGGACACATCTTCACAAGGAAGCAAAGCTGTTGCTGATGGTATGTTTACCATCATGTGTCTTCTTGAATTGATTTTTGAATACAGCTTCACAGGGTGTGGCAAGAGTACTAGAAATAATTTTGTTCTATTACAAAATTTTTCCACATCAACTAAACTTCATGTTTCATATCTGTGTGATAAAAAAGATCAACTCCTTAAGCTAGGTCTTAAAGAAAGAAATCAAAATATGTATTTCAGGGCTTCAAGGGAGATCTCTTTATTTCTGAGACTGCTGAGCTACAAAACTGCATCTGGCCTGTAAGGCTGGGAGGATATTTGAGCAGGGAATGAAGTAGGAATATTTTCTTCTTGAAGTCAGCACTTCAGGTGGTAGTAAGTAGTGCCCCTGTATCAGTGGGTGAGGGCATGAGCTGGTTTTCTGAGGGCTCTGCAAAACAAGATGGGCCATCCCCTGCTCAGCCCCAGCCCTTGGGGACAAAGTTGTCATTATTTGATGGAGATTTAATGGTGCTTTATGAAATGAAAGTTATGGAGGCCTGCATGGCTGAAGTCTTTGCTTTCACTGTGTGTTAACCACAGGGTGAGTAATTGAATGTTCATCCATGCATGCTCATCGGCACTGCCACAAGCTCATTATCAGCATTAATGTGCTGAAGTCACCCGAGGTTCCGTAATGGTGCTGAATGTGGCCACTGCAAGAAACGCTGCTGTCTTTGTCCTTGTCCCAAGATGCCAGCCAGCAGTTAGTTACCAGTAGCTGTTGGAAAATCTCAATTTATAGAATTATTATAATTCCTTTCTGTGCTCATAAAGCTGTGAGCTAGAATCCAAAATCTGCCAAGAACTTGCATGCTTGCGTGACCTGGCAGCTGCCTGCTGGTTGAATTCTGTGACTCTAATTTTATTTTATTTAGGGTGAGGGCTGGATGCAGCTGGTTAAGCATTGCATAGAATGAGACTATAGAGAAAGAGCAGAGGAATAAAAACCAGAATACTTCATGTGTTATCTCAGGTATGTGGAAGAATGGCATCTGGGGGCTTCATATTGTATCCTGACATCAGGAGGTACCTGGTTATTCCATTTCTGCTGCATTTTCTTCAGGGTTTTCCATGAAACTCCAAGAGCTGTATCTGCTTTGTCCCATCGCGTTAGCAAAGGTGTGTAAGTGTGTGAACACACGTAATATCAACAGTGAAAACCAGTAGTGAAGACAAAAAGGATGTGGTAAAATGTGGTGCTGCCATGGGAAGAGGCAGCTGCTCCCACCTGTCAGGAGAGATTGTCTAGAAGGTACTTGGGAGCTGAGAAAAACTTTTACTGATGTTTTCTATTGTGTTCTGGATCTCTACAAAACCCAGTCATACTTGCTAATGCACTACTCTGGGAAATCAATGATTTTCCAGAAAAGAATAACTGACCCACTTTGCTGAGCAATTTCTTGAATGTCCTCATTGCATCCCTCCTCAGTACCATGTTGGAGAGCCTGTGACACAACTCCTACACCACCAGTTTCCTGCCAGTGGCATTTTTGTCCTTGTGGCCCATGCCACTCCTTAAAAGGCTATTAATCTCTCTCAGAAGCACCCATAAACATAGTCTGCTAAATGCAGTAGTGAGAGGAATGAGAGACTTTGCAGCTGGAATGGGAATTGGAAATGCAGAACATGTCCTCTTCTGCTGCCCAGGGAGCACTGGCTGCTGAAAGGGGATTGATCTGTGTCAAAGGTGAATAAGAGAATGGAGAAGACAGACCAATTTTTTTTGTATATTTACACATTTATTTGGAAAGGTGGGGAAAAAAAACGTTAGCAACTATGTCAGGCAGCTTTTTTGGGTAAATGACAAAGTATTTTAGTATGCAGGAAACAACTGCTTCCCCTCTAGAGTTTTTTGGCACTTGAAAGGAAACAAGCCGACTCCAAAACTCTAAAGAGGAAAGCTGTTACAAGCACTTATTTGCTCTCTAAAACTTTTTACAAGTTTCTCTTGCATCAGACAGAATTATGATTCTTCTACATCTCAGTAATACTACTGTTTCCTTTGCAACAGATAACCTCCATGTGAAAATAGACAGTACTGGAGCTTTATAAAATTAATATATGCTACCAAGAACATTATATGTGAACTATTCCATGTAATTCAGTCCTCAAAATAGCTAATAAAGTGGCAAAATAATAAAGAATATTTATTGCAGTTTCATGAGGAGACTTGGAACTCCACTTAAGCTTTAGAAAACAGGGAATGTTTTTAGAATGCCGTTCTGTTTTAGGAACAATTTTCTTCGAAATCATTACTAAGTTGAGGGGTTTGGTTGTTTGTCTGTTGGTTTACAAAGACCCTTGGCTTAGATGCATGTTTAGTGCATATGTAGTGTGATGATGGTGGTTATGTGCATGTTCTCATAGCCAGACTGCTATATTCATGCAAACCCTTCCTGGCCTCAGAGATGGTCTGTGCAAACTTAGGAAGGAGGCTTTTTGTAAGTCAGCTGCTCAGGCACTTCTCTAATGCAGAAAGGGGGTCAGAATCAAATATGAAGTTGTATTTATTGAGTAGGACTGGAGGACAGAAATGCAAAAGCCTAAGGGGTTAGAGGGTGAGGCACTGCTATGCAAGTGCAGTTTCCTTTATATGGAAAAGGATGGCTTGAACAGCAAGAAAATTCACTTTGTCAAATCCTCATACTGCCTAGTTTCACATCTTGCTGCGGCTGTGACATGGACCTTGCTACATCAGCAGGAATTGTATGCCTGGATGGGGTAGCTCCTGTGCTGGAATCAGAGATTGAATGGATGGCTAGAAATAGACCAATTCGAAGGCTGAGTTTGGCCTTTTAAAGAAGTCAAAACAGAGGCATTTGGTTTCATTCTTGTATTTATAAATAGTTGTCTAATAGTGCAGCACAGTTTGACTGTGCAGCCCAGGGTCGGTAGGGATTGCATGCGTGCTTTTACCAGCTGTCAGTGCGGCAACTGTGGGGTCCCAGCTGGAGCACCCAATTCCTGCCAGTTCCCCCCCTCCCTAGCTGGTGTAGCTGGGAGCAGCTTCTCTGATCAGAAGAGACTGCTGTCACCTCTTAGCCACAAACAGGGCACTTAGAAATGAGAATGGGATTTGAGAAATAGCAACTCTTACTTGGCTTTCACTTTCCAGGCATCAAGGCTGCTCAGTCTTGCCTGTACTGCTCTGCTTTTCCTTTATCCCGTTTCCACCCCTTTGCAGACCACGAAGTCAGCATTCAGACTGCTTTCTGTCCCACTGCTCTTCTCCTGCCTTCCAGTACTTGGGGTATGTGGTGAACAGCCATGGTGCCAACAGCCCCAAAGTCTTGTGCTGGCACTGGAACAAAGCATCTGGTGTTTTTACACGTGCATTGCTTTTGTATGGGAGGAAAGACAAGTGTTGGGCACCCTGACCGAAAGGCACAGGGTAGAGAAAGTCAGCAACATGCTGTAGGTATGTGCTGATGGTGAGGTGAGTGCTGAGAGAAATTTCGTGATGCACAGTTATTCAAGGCACTTCTGTCCCTGCAGAGTCAGTTCCTACTTTTCTTCTGGATTCAGCTCACTGAAGGGGCACAAATGTCTTCAGGAGAGTCCCCAGCCTGTCCGCCATCCTGGAGAGGCACAGATAAGAAAGAAATCTTTAATTACACTAGTGAAAGTGAAAATTCCCAGTAATTACAGTAGTAAAAGAGAGGAAAAGCAAGAGCTGATGATCCCCTTTGAGAAAGAGGTGTTTGTGTGGGAGGATGCAGAGCAGCTGCAAGGAAGAGGTTTCTCATATGATAAAGGATCTGGTCGACACTCTAAATAAAAGGGATGAAAATACCTTGTTTTCTCAGTTTGCTAAGAGAAGATGACTGTGTGGGAACCTCACCACTGCCTGTGGTTAGGGGGTGATGCCTGTAAATGGATGCTGGCTAAGAAGAGTGAAGAGGAGAAATGGCTGCATGTCACATCCCCTCTCCTTTCTCCACTGAGTGCCAGCTGGTGTCTTGACTTTATTTTTCAGTCATTCTGTTTAATTTATTTCATGAGTTTTGTTAGCCAAGCCAGGAGAGTGTTCCTTTTTCAAGCATAGTTATGCAGAGAAGATCTGAGGTGGTCTGTGCTGGTTGTACACGGCCTGGTGGGCTGTTGGTGTGTTTTCTTTAACCTGCATTTGTGACTTTTAGTTTAAATATTTAGAGTCTAAGAATAAACAGAATGGAAATTAGCTTCAGTGCATTTCTTAGCTTATTTTTGTTGCTTAGGTAAAAATTGAAGCCCCATGTAGCCCTAATTCACAGCAGTCAAAATAATGTGCTGCTTAATACTTTACAATTCAGTTTTATGACATGTGAAAACTCTAGTTCTAATTTGTGCCTCTCAGAATTATAAAAAGGTTTTATTTATTACAGCTCTCATTCTAGCTGCAGGTGAAATGATGCTTCTTAAACTAAAAGCAAGGAGGATGAGATGTAATTTCTGAAAAATGTAGTTCTTATTTTACAGTGGCATTTGGGATGCTCACAGTATTGCTGTGTTATCAGGACAGAAAAGTAAGGAAACAATAGGCCAATAGCACTTACTTTTCACAATATAAGGTTTTTGTTTTTTTTTTTTTATAATGGCAAGATAGTTCTTTTTAAAAGGTCTTCAAATGCATTAACGTGACTTTCAAATGAAGTTGTGGAAACCAAAGGACAATCATTCAGACACTGTTCTAGAGAACAGATGACAAAAATGCAAAAATACTGACTCCTGTAAATCCAAACTCAGATAGCAGAATTCAGTAAGGTTAAATCAGAGACGCAGAAAGATGAATTGGGTTCTGATCAAAGAATTGTTCTGTAATTGATAAGTGTAGGCAGCTGTTGAAATCCTAAAATAATAGGCCATCACTAACAGGTGAACATTTGAGGGGGTTTCATTGTTTGGAATAATAGTTGTTGTGTTACAAATTTATTCTGCAGTTTCTGAGGCATAAATATTTGCAGTTGCAATGGAGCAGTGGAGAACCAGGGCCCCTTTAATCCTTAGGTGATAAGCATATATGGTTCGTGAGTCTTGTGCTCTGGAAAGGAGCCTGCGTAGTTCAAATATCAAAGGGCCAGCCCTCTGCTCTGTTCAGAGAAGGACATTCTGAACCTCACTCATATCTAAAGAGTAACAATGAATATTAAGGAAATAAAGATAAATAACGGTATGTGGCTAAGCAAAAGAAAGATAGTAGCATAAACCAAAGTTCCAACTGATAATGCTTTAAAATCCAAATTTCTGCTCATCCCCACAGGCTGGGTCCCACAGTTCCACAGTTGGCAGTTACACAAGAGCCAGGAAAGGTGTCAACAGAGTGGTAGTGCTGTGCTAGCTGAGGTATCCACATGTAGTGACACTGAACATCTGCTTTGTGTATTTTCCCACCAGACTCAGGTGTTCTGGAAAAGAGCAGGGAGAGGAAAGGGAGACGCAACTGAGTATTTTCTGTGTTAGTATGAGTACCACTCAAAAGATACGATGGACACTGTGCAGGAGTTGAGCTTGTGTCTGTATCATTCAGCACATCAAACTATTTATCTGAAAGGGGTGTTTTGAACCATGTCATCCAGAAGTCAGGCATTGTCAGGCATCCACAGGCCTTGTCTGAGAGCTCTGAAGGTTTCATTTAGAACATGTTTGTTTTAAATAAGAAAATGAGTAAATTTGTTGTGTCTTTCCTTTCAAGAAAGGATGTAATACTTTTTTAGAAGTTCTAGAACTGCAGTTTTCAGGAAAATAAAATAGTTGAAGCAACTAGTAAAAAAAACCTCGAACTTTTAAAAGTAGTACTTTCTGTTGCCTCTATCCTAACTAATCTTTCTTGTTATTCTTTAGGAACATACAAGCATCCTCTCTGTTTAGATCCACTCTTATTTCCACTAGTAATTTGTGGAAAAATCTTCAGGCTTTCTACAGTTAAAGACTACTTTCTGAGGTATAGATTTTAAAATAAAGTCTTTATATATTTTTATACCTTTAAATAATGAATTTTCATTCCGCGTAATGTATTTTTGAATGATATGAAATTTTAAAATATTAAATATGCAGTGTATGGAAGAGCAATAAGTTGCAAATAAGCGGAGCTGTGCTGCTTAAAATACAAATTCCTTTGTTGGATGTGTTTTCTAAATGTTATGGATTAGATAAAATGCTATGTTGCATAGTATGGATTAGAATGAGAAGTATGTTGACTATTATATAACAACACACTGGAGCTTCAGGGGTTAAATGCCATCCCTTTTGGTGCAAGGAAAATACCTGCCTAGTCTTAGAAACAGAATAGAGTGCTACCTGCTTATGTAGAGATTAACAATGTATGCTGAGAAGCCCTTTCTCTTGTGGTGACAGAGGCTGATCTGTTGGAAGGTTATTGCTCAGCCAGGAGACTGCAATCATCTACACAGTTTGTAAGTAGGATAATATGGAACTGCCAAGAATTTTATATCCATGAATGTGCGTTCATATGAATAACACCTAAGGTTACGTCTCTCTAATGAAGGCATGTGGAGACAAGGCACACGAATATTTAGGTGTTGGCTTACTGTAGTCATGCAGCTTCTTTAACATGAAAGAGACAGGTCTTGTAAAATATTTAAGAAGTGCTTTTGTTCTGAGTCACTATGTGAATAAGAAAAAAAACAAGTAAGTGCATAGGGGACAGTCCAGATTGTTGTCATGAAATGAGAAACAAGGTGACAGTAGAATATAGCATAGGAAACCATGGAGAATTCAGAAAATTGTTGTTGTTTGAAAAAGGACTCCCTTTTACTGATGCCATTGTTGGAAGATGAGCATGAGCCCAAGAAAACTAAAGACTTCAATGGATTCTTGCTCTCTAAAAGGATTTTCATGCTGCCAGTTGAATTGTAACAATGAGTCAGTTACTACCAGCAGCCTGCTTGAAAAGAGTAGATGCATTTGGCAGCATTTATACTAGGGAAACTTACAGTCTGCTGGTAACGTGAGGGGCAAAAGGAGCAGGAAACACTCATAACCTTCAGAAGGGCAGACATGACTTCTGGGTTCATGCTGCTCCTTCAGTTCCTGAGATCACAGCTTGATAAGACTGGGGATAAGGAACAGATAGCAATCTGCCTATTTTTTAGGCTCTGCTTTGGCAATTACACGTGTTCTAACAGATATAATTGCATAATTATGAGCATGGAAATAAAGAATCTGTATGTGTTCAACCTTATTTCCTCAGTACATCATCAGTTGATTGTGAGTTTTATATGGATTTACTACTGTCCTTGAGATTTGAATGAGAGCATATATGAAATTTCTGAACTCCACCAAATGGAGTTTTAACTGTTGTTTATAATGTACCAGAGGAATAAAGGGGAGTACCTGTGAGAAAGTTTGAAATAGGGTGTTTGGGAGAAACTACAGAAACTAAGCTGACTTTTAATCCAGGAACATAATAGCATTTGTAATGAGAGCAGTATTAGTGGAAACATGGAAAACATGGAGTTCGCAAAGGGACTTCATGCCTCTTGGAATTCTTTCAAGCAGGCAATGAGCCTGTAGATAATGAGTCAGTTGTCACAATCACCTTGGATTTTTCAAGTTGCTTTGAGCTCTCAAGAACTTAAACTGATATGTAATGAAGAGAAGATCCTTTTGTAGATTAAGAGATAGCTGAAGAAAATAGAAGGAAATCATATTTCTCACAAACAGAAATCCCAGGGGAATTTATGCCATTTGCCATGTTTGAAAACATAAGGGATGTGAGCATTAGGGAGCTAGTCTTTACTGCCTCTGTACATTTTTTGTGGGTGAAAATTAAGAAGAAAAGTTTTTATATAAATGACTAAGAAATAAATTAGCAAGACTAACATTCATACTGTACAAATAGACTTGCTTCAATTAAAAAATGGACTTTGTACTGACTTGTTCCATTAAGGATCTTGGTCTCCCTAAGGTAAGTTCACCATCGTCTCAATGCTTAGTAGCACTTGGAAAGGGAATTAGTAAATGAGGAATTACCATATGAAGCAGGGCGTATAATTTGCTATGGCTCTAAATCAATGTCTTTGCTTTACCTTGACTGTTTTGTGGTATTCTGACAAATCTGTCTCAAAAGGCATAATACAAAGGTACAAAGAATGCCGAAGTGTTTAAAAACATATAATGATATCTATTTGACATATGAATTGAAGAATGAGACTTCTGTGTAAAAAGAGGTGATTGAAGCAGGATATGACAGAAGTTTATAAAATCATGAATAAGATGACTATGAAATGTTCATTCACATCTGATCACATAACAATAGTGGAGCAGTGGAGTTTGAAGCAGAAAGTTGCTTTTAACACAATGTACGATTTATTTGCATATCTTGTTTCCACTGTGCTGTAGAGGTCAATAATATAATTATAAATAAAAATTGGGTTATATAAATTAGAAACTGTCAATAAATACAGTGATCTGGATGAACTCATGTCCAAACAAGGTCTGTAATCTGCGGAGCACCAGCAGTAAACAGCAAGAGAAGGTCCACTCTCTTTACACTCTAAGGTGAATATTATTGACAACTCTTAGGAAGAATATTAAGCTATCTGAACATTTTTATGAGTTGATATGTCTGTTACTTAATAAAATTAAAATTTTAATTTTATGATTATAACTGTTGGTGAAGGAACAAAGTTGCAGTTCAATGGGACCCTATTAGAGTTAGGCTGAAACTCTAATAGGGTCCCATTGAGACTTTTTCTCAATATTGGTCTGTTAAGAAAAGTGAATATCTGCCTTGCCACTTCAATAAATCACAGCTCAAAATTTGAACTTCACAAATTTCAAGATTTGGAGAAAGCCAGGAGTTCATCTGTAAGTCCCTAAAACGTTGCAGTGCCTCCTCTGGTTGCACTGTGTTGCCAGTGGAGCAATGTTGCTATTAAAGAGACCTCCCTAGCTGTGGTTACCTCTTCAATGCCTCCACAGCAAGAAAAACCCTGCAGAGGAAGATTTGTGCTAAAGGTAAGGCAGCCTCACTTTTTTGGGGTTAATGAGGAAGCCTTAATTAGTGTCTTCACAGGCCATGCCCTGTCTTTCTCAAAGGATCTTGATCCTTGGGATAAAAATAAGGTATGTTGCAACAGAGAGAGCCAATGTCTTCCCTCTCTTGTGAATAGACTTTGGAGGATGTGTGTGGGCATATGTTCTAGTCTTGATTTACTAATCACAGAAAATATCATACTGCAGCTTTGTTTAAACTTGTCTTACAAGATACTAAAAGCTGCTGTTGACTTACTAATAATAATGAAAAAAAGAAAGGAAACTCTGGCTAGGTATTAACCTCATACAAACCAGAGTAAAATATTCCTTGTAGTGAGAACTGTTAAGTCTTGTGTTTTGTGATGCCAGAATAATACAGGAGCTTGACAGTTAGATATTTTTTTTCCCTTGACACAAAGTGCCTTTAAAGCAAAAATTTACAGAAGTGGTTATCTGAAAATATTTCATCCAGGAGAGTATTTGTTACACTAAGGTTTTCTTTGGGGTTTTTTTGTTCTTTACTCCCCCGTCCCCTCCCAGCAGTGTGATTGCAAAAAAAAAATTCTATTGCTCTTACGAATGATTAGGAAGAAAAAAAAAAAGCCTTTTCAAAAGAGTGTTGTGTTTGTTCTATAATGGAGTCTGGCTAGAGATGTTTATTTCTGTTGAATGTGTTCACATTGAGTCTTACATTCTGCTGATACAACTGTTAGCTTATGCTGGTCTGACAAAACAGTGTTTCCAGTCTTCAGGTGTTTCAGCTCCGTGCTATTATATCATTATATTATTATGATGATATTGCAAACAGCTTGCCAGCAACTAATAATGTCACTGACATAGCCAAGTCTGGCTACATTTTGGAGCTCTGGAGGTCTGAGTCACAATGTTTGGACTTCTAGCTTTTACTGTGTTTGAAAACACTTCTCTTGCAAGTGCCCTGTTACGAGAATTGCAGTGTGGGCCTATGCAAGGCCAAGGTATACACATTCTGCAGGAATAAAAGTTATTCAGATATTCCAGAAAGGATGAGGAGGTGTTGAATAAAGAAAAATGTCAGAAAATATGAGAAGACTTGTGGCAGCCTTGTCAGTGCTGCTATTTCTCTGCAGAATGCAGCCCCAGACTGTCTGGGGCACACCAGCATCATTCAGCTGACAGTGCCCCTCAGCAAAAAGCATCTCTGGCCAGCAAAACGAGGAAAAACTTCTGAGGGATTCACAAAGGTCTGTTGTAGGGGGCAGATACTTAATATACTTACATTCCTGAAGCACTAGAATACAGGCTCACTGCTGCATCTGTAAACATATACACAAAAATATATAGCTATGGTCAGACTATTTTTAGCTACCTAAGTTATTTCAATACATTGTGTGATGTTAGCTACAAAAGATGAAAGAATTCAGATACTTCACAAGTGAAGTGTGTGTTAAAATAACTCTCAGTGGACAGTGGCATGCTGCTTCTTTTTTTCCCTTGTACCTCAAATAGCAATAGGCTACTGGTAGATAGGAAGCAGGACATGTAGTGGAAATTAGCAGATCATCCTAGGATTATTTAGATGCTAAGAATTGCAAAATAACAGAGTGAATACACTGAAACTATGCAGCATTCCTTATCATAAACAGTGGCAAAAAGGCACTGTTCAAATTGAAGTAAATCATAAATACCTCTTCTATTATGATGAACACAAAATTGGAATAACACTTTACACCCAGTAATACTAAGCATATATCAACAAATTTATGAAAAAGTAGAGCTGTTGCAAAGCAATGTGGATAATAACAATTTATTATCTGCATGATATGATAGGACTATTATTTCAAATGAAATTCAAATTTTACTGTCTACAATAGAGTATTGTTATGTTCCTACTTTACCACAATGATTTGGTTTCTAGACAGGCACAGTCTGTTACCTATGAATCTAGGGAAGCCTGTTTAATTGACTTAGATATTAATTCCTGTGCCTGATCCATACTTGTACTTCCGCATGCAAGCTATGGTTAATGGTTATACATGTCTGAAAATTGACTACCTCCTGTTACAGTTTCCTGTTCTGACACCAAACAGATTGTTGAATGATGAAACTTTCCTCATAAGATTGATACCCTGACTCTTCCCTCTCTAAGCAGCTGTCATTTTGTTATCCTGAAGCTGACATAAATTTGGCATGTAGCAGAACACAGGATCCAAAGGCTTGCAGTCACTGCTGCCAGGCACAGACTTGTACCATGACTTGATCCCACCACATGGTCATTGTCCTCCATGTGCAGCTGGTCAGCAAGTGCTTGTAACATCTGTTGATTACTGTTTATTGTCTGCAGAACACTCATCTGCTCAGATTTCTTTTCTAGCTGCTGTATACCTGGTAGATCTGATAGTTGTTTATCCACAAATACAGACAAATCAGTTCCTTCTTACAATAATGGTCAGTCAGCTCCAGGGGTGACAGTACAGAATTTGAAAACTGGTATGTTGAAAGTTGGAATGGAGCAGGGAGATCTTGTGGGGCTTTTTAATATGGAGTGCAGACAAAGTAATGAAGTAGAACAGGATGAATGATTTGGCACTGAACACATATTCTGATAAGCACAGCTGCAACTCACACTGTACTGCAGAAATTCCCAGAGATGAAGAGTCAGAAAGCATGAGGGACATTGGTGCTTACCTACAATGTAGCATATGTTTTACTAACACAGTGTATTACTCATTGGAAGGGAACTGTCAGCCGAATGTGCTGTATTCCAGCTCAGCAGCTGTTAGTTGTGCAGAAGTGACCTTGCAAATTTTCAGGTTTAGATGGGCTTTTTTTTTAAGGCACAGGAGGAAGGAGAATTCAGAAACTAGCTCTAGCTGTGGGTTCTGCTGCAGCTTCCCTCTGTCATGCTGGAGCACTCTGTTGCCCTTAAATAGATTTTCAAACTTTTCCACGTGGAAATGGAGACTGTAGTACTGCTATACATCACAGGGGGAGAACGAAAATGCTTTGAGGTAGTACTTTATGCTCTGCATGGAAAACACATCATTACTGTAGAATATCTGCATTTTATTAATGTTAGGAACACTTCCACAGTAAAATGGGTTAGTGTATCTTTATTTGCAGTCAAGAAGCAAATTATCATGCCTTAATCTACCTGCCAGTTAGGTTGCTTAATTGCTTAAAAGTGGACCTTGATCCTTGGAGATGATGATTGACTTTAGAAGAAGCTGAGTAACAGGAACTGATGTATGCATTTCACTCTGTGTGATCAGAAATTCACAGCAGTTTACTTGCTTGTATGCTAGAAAACCTAGTATTTGTCTGGTATGTCCTAAAAATACACATCCACAAGTAAAGAAAGCAATACTTGTGTGCCATGCGGGAAATGACAGGAAAGGTACAGCCCTAGTATAAACTGAGAGCACTCTCCTGGACTGTATCGTTTTACCTTCCTCACTTGTTTGTGTTCCCAGATGTGTGGAATGAGCTTGGATAGATTTGGGGTGTTGTCTTTGAGATTTCTGGCGTGAAAGACACATGAACAAACAAGGCAGAGCACTCTCAGCACACCCACACAGGGACTGATGATTGCAGTTGAAGAAAATATATATAGTTGTTATAATGCATATTTTAGAATAATTCCTCTTATCACATAAAATAAGACTGGGCTTATTTAAATGTCATTACTATATGAAAGTTCAAAACCTTTTAGAACTCCCAGAAAAAAAACTTCCCCTGACAGAATTAAGTTGGAGAATATGACCAATCAAGTGATTGTCTGAAAATAAACATCAGAGTGGTTACAGTGTACAGAAATGTGGAAATGTGTTTGTGCCATAAATCTTTTACCAATTCGTAATGTTACTGAAATAATTGTTTAAAACTCAACGCATTAAATTTTGATTGCCTACAAGGCACAAGTTATTTTACCTTTTCCTATGAAGGTGCTTGAAATTTAGATGTATAGAAAGATGGGGGGAAATAGTGAGAAAACAGAATACACAATGAATACAGAATTCAAAACTGCTTTTGAACTCTTGCCAATACTGTATAAAAATTTGCACTTTCGTAATTAATGAATGACCTTTCCTTCCTTGACCTAGATTTTAGTTGTTTGCAACAAATGAACAAAGGAAAAAAAAATCACTTGAAGCCAGCGAAGCCAGCACAGCAGCTTCCATAAAACCCTTTGCCAAACTGATTAGATTTGCAGTTCACTCACTAAGCCTGCCTGGTCATGGCAGCATCATGCAATGAATCTTTTCATTGAATAAAACTAGGATTGCAGAGGAACGAAATTTTTTTTTTTGTCTGAATACTTCTGCAGTACTTGCTTAAACATGAAATTGTTTCTGATTAACTCATGGGTGAGCAGTCTTATTCTGAAAAAAAAAAAATTCTTCCTGTTGAAGAATTTTCCTGTCTAATGTAGTTGTTTAATAATTAAACAGAAGTGGTTAATTGGAAAATATTGCATATGCAGACAATCCTCAGTCTTTTTCCTTTGATGGCTATAAATGGTTCAAGGTTGAAAAAGAAGTAGTATTTTAAAAAATTCTTCCTTGGATAACAGATTGTCTTAATTTGTTGATTTTAGTTTCTTAATTTGTTTGACTAAATGAGAAAGTTAAAGTATCTGATAGTTTTTTCATATAAAATGGTACAGGTAGATCAGCATGAGGGTAGAAGAATCTTTTGTCTTTGTAGAAAACTTATTAAGCTCAAGAAATTAAAGGTTGCATTGCTCAGCAGGGAGCTTATGAGAACTGCATTGTGTTCTCAGCCTCCACATAACTGCTATTCATATCCAGGCAAAGCAGGGAGAGAGAACAGCCTGCTTTTCCTTCAGCCAGTAGCTCAGATCCTCAGTGGTCTGGGCCTTTACAGACTTAATGTAGGATTTTTTTTTTTAACAGCCTTTGCATAATTAACATTTTCATCATTGTGAGTGTGTTAACAAGTGAGACTTAATATAACAAAATATGGAATTTGCTCATTACGGATTGATTTAAAAGACTATGATTAATTAAAACTATATATTCTCCAGAAAATAAATAGTTTTAACTGGTGGTGATCCAAAAGAACTAGAAAAAGATTCCTGTGGTGCTCAAGTCTGCCTGGTCCAATTAATTTTTTAGAAATTGGGATGTTAATCTAAAGAGAAAAGTGAATACGTTTGTTAATTTATTTTTGTTTAAAAAAAAAAAAGGAAAAAAAAAAGATGTTTTCTCTTAGGGAAAAAAAAAGTCAAGGAAGTAGAGGAAGCATCTTTCTGAGACTGCTAGCTTTAGACCTTAACCAGAGAAGCAGCCTCTGCTGGCTTTGTCTGCAGCTGTCTGAAAACCATGTTAAGCATGTCTGGACCACAGGTTCTTTTGAATCAGTGGCAGACACAGTTTGGTTGGCACATGCAAATGAGGTGGCTCTAGTATCAAAATAGAATTTTTAAAGACAGTGCCTATAGAAAAATTTAAATCTATTAAAAAAAAAAAGTTGGATTTCTTTGCATGGTTCTTGTGAATCACTGAAAGTCTCTGCAGTCTGACAGAGCTTTACCTCCCCAGGGAAGCCAAACAGCTGGCTGGCCTCACAGCTGGGGCTGATCCAGGACTGATGGGAGGACAGGTGTAACAAGTGTGGAAATGACCAAGCAGCTGTTTCCACTAGTTTGCTGCCCAAGGTGCTGGGGGGGTCTCAGCTTTGCTGTTACAATAAGCTAGGTAGTGACCTACAGACCAGAGTCCTTGAGTGACTGGAGTTCCTGATTTTGTGCTTTGCGGATTCTGTCCCACAGCCAAGTCCTATCCAGCACCCAGTGCCGATCTTGGAGATAAGTGCTGTAAAGGTTGTGTGGAATTGTGTTCTGGGTGATGGCCAAAGACTCTTTTGTCAGTCTCTGTGAGCTAGGAGAATGAAAGTGTCCTGAACAATAATCCTTTCTGGCTCTTTGTGGGGTTAAAATATGTCCTGTGAGTTTGTCTTGCTTTCAGAATTCCTGGGGAGAATCTTCAGGGAGATCCCATGAATAACTTGCTTGTAAACCTTTTCTCTTCCCTCCCTGCCAACACCTACCCAAAAAATTACTCGTTTATCTTTTAGATCTCCTCTGCTTGCTTGTAAGCCATTGTTGGCTGCTTTGGTGCAAATTTGTTGAAGATGCATGTTGAGGGAGAGTTGGCTAGAACCTCCCAAAGGTTTGCATCTGATATCAGGGTGTCTCTACGCTGGTGAAAAGTTCTACAAGAGAGGCAAGATTTCATGTGCAGGACATATTGCAGATCAAGGAAGCGTGAATGGTATAGATGGGTCTGGGATACAAGTTTCAGCTGTGGTAATGTAGCTTTGGGCATATAAATGTCTCTCAGAGAGCAGTCTCATCCACAGAATGGGGCTGTAAAGCTGCCTGTGATGTGTATAATGGTGTTTCAGCTTCATCTTACCTTATGGTGAGGCAAATCTTACATGGTGGTATATGTTACTAGTGAATGAAAACACAGGCATACATTCAAAATCACTGCAATTTTATGCCTTAGTTATAAGTAATTTTGAAGGCACATCTGTAATTCCTTCCATAGAAGTCCAAACTATGGGTGCTTGATTCCCATTTGTCACCAGTGTTTCTCTGATCTCTGCCCAGCTGCACTCATAAAGTGCCTCCATGTATGTTTACATAGATGTTTACTCTCCAAACAGTTCTCGTCATTCTGAAACTACTTAAGGAATGTACCTGACAACTTGGGTGGAAAAACATTCTCTAGATGTAAAAGACTGAAAGAACAGTGCAGTATACAGTGTGTGCTGTACACACTGGTCTCAGTGTTCACCAAAATTCCAGGTCTGGACTGAAACATTTCTTTTGACTCATATTTTTATTTGTGTAATACTGTGTCTACCAAGGTAAAATATTTTGACGTTACAAGCAAGTAAAGAATGGCGGAATGTCATCTTGTTGTTTTAGACATCAAAAAGAAAAAACAGTTATAGGAACATAGTAACATCTTCATTTGGAACTGTAGTTTAAATAGACCAACTAGTAAAAAAGCTGCATTTTGGTAACCTTTCTGGAAAGATAGTAAAGAGGGAGAGACTGAGACATTCTTCATCTGGTTATAAATGACATAAATACAATGAGTGTTATGTCTGTATAAGTCAGAATACAAAGTGTGTAAATGTAACTATTTTAATGCTCTGGGTTTAGACTGTTAAAAGCAAAACATTTTGCTTACATGGTGTTGAGCAGTTTATTTCACTTACCATTCTAAGCCCCTTTATTTCCTGTGCTGCTGTGTGCTATTCCTAATGATTGTTAGGGAACCAAGCACAGCTATGAGGATATACTGGCACAGATAGTCTGATAACCTAGCTGCATAAAAATTCAGGTGTTTCTTCTAGCTGTTAAGATGTATCTGTTCAATAAAAGTAAATAACTTTTCTAGATCATGTAGTTCTAGCAACAGTATGCATATTGTGTTCAGGAGAAACCATCCAACAATTCAGGCTACTAATGCTTAATCCTAGTTTATATTTCTGAATTGAAACAATGCTGTATCTTTGGAACTTGTATAGTGAACCAAACGAAACCTTTTTGGTGGTATCCTTTTTTTTTCATCTGGAATTACATAAATTAAGAAATCAAGCATTTTTTAAAAGGAAATGGGATGGGGATGTTTACATGTTTTATCTTTTCAGGACCATTTGATGTGCTGTGTTAAAGCTGCACAGCTGAACATCCACAAATTGTGTATTTCTTTCTGTAGTATATTGTTGATATAAAAGATAGAATTTCAGAAATGTAAAATGTTGTGTCTTGCCTTCCTTCTAGGGAAACCTTAAAATGTCATGCCAAGCTCTAGCTTCTGCATTCCACCTCTTTTATTTTCCAGAAATTAATTTTTTTTACCTTGTAATTTGCTATACAATTGTATAGAGGAGGAAAATATTGCTGGCAGTCATGTGTGTGTCTACACATTGAGGCTTGCTCAATATGTAGACACAACACGCAAACATCTTGTAGCCCTTCAACTGAGTATCAACACACCATTAATGAGCAGACAGCTTGAAAACTCAGCAATAGCAGGGTGTTTGTTACAAAAAAGAGAAACTGCTTTGATCTGGCCATTGCATTTCTTAGAATCGCTGTGTTATTATACATAAGAGAGTGCTCATGTTTAATTGGTCATCATACCTAATCTTTATATGGTCCCCCTTTTTACCAGGATTGTACAAAAGAGGAATTCCTGAAGTATGTGTTAGATACAGATAGCTCACAACATGTTTGTTTTGGAGGAAGAGCAAAGGAAGGAAACTGACATATTTGTAAAACCTTTTTTTTCCTCTCTCCTCATCTAGAGCAAATGAAAATAGTACAAAATGATGAGAGACTATCCAAAGTAATTCTAAGCTGTTCGTGTGCAGTTTTGCTCCACACTGTATACACTCTATTTTTGTTTTTTTTTGCTGTGGTCCCTTGAGACAACTATTAATGTTACTGTGTCTTGGACTGCTTGTTACTGCATCTGGAGATGAGAAAATTCTGTCTCCCCTCAGCAATCTCTGTGGATATCAACAAACAGGTACAACATGGTCAGGCAGTTCTGCTTCGCGGGAGGGGGAGAAGTCAGATAAACCTAATGTGCCAGTATCATTCAGGAAGCTCTGGATGAAAGTACTTCTGTGACTTCTTTCAAGCTATTGAGTACAAGCATTACTTAAAAGTAACTATAGTTACTGCGAGAGTATTAGAAGCATGCAAGTTTTGATTGTCCCAAAAGGCAAACTGCTAAGACTTTGGTACAGATGTCAACACTGTTATAAAGGACTTGTTTAAATTAAATCCACTAATTACTGCAGAATACGTGGATTGTAGTAAACCGGCATGTAATTAGTCTGGGACCCTTCCCTCTTCAAGGTCCTTCAGTGAAACTAGGGCAGTATTTATGCCAGTACAGTTTTCTGCTGTGGCAGTGATTGAACACTGGATTAAGACTTTGAATGAGTTGGGCATGGAGGAGCAAGCAGGGAAGGACTCTATTAGCAATAAATATCTGGGAGCTTAATTTCACAAAATGCTTTGCTTACAGATACACATTTTTGATGCATTTTCTTCCTCTCTTTTGATCAAGGGTGTTTTGGACTTCAGCCAAAGACTTGTCTATACATGGAGCTATCCTAGAATAATTACTCTGGGAAAAGTAGCTTGGACTAACTTTGTGGGAGCAGAGTATTGTTCCAGAAGGAGTTATTTGGAGTATCAACATATTTGAGTGCTCTGTCTCAATTGCTCTTTTCTCAGTTTCTCTAGAATCTTAGCTTCTCTATTCATACCTTGGATATCAGTAGAAAAGAACAACTGAGTGTTGTCATGCTGCTTGGAATTTGTGAGGTTTTAAACGTTTGCATCTGCTTCCTGAAACCAGAGCACTAAACCAAGATTCTGTTCAAAAACCAAAACCTCTCTCTCCCCAGAGTGGGTAGAGTTGATAAGGTATGCTTGCAAATAACCTTTTGGAGTTATGGGTGAAAGCATAGGAGAAAGTGACCTGGGATCCAAACCAACATATTGTTTTTGAACAATTAAAAGGTAGGAGTAAGAAAATTTCAGATGTGTTCAGAGATAGGAGATGCAGGTAGTTTTCAGTCTCTGTTTTCATGTGCTCTGTGAAAAGTCTGGAAAACAGAGATACTTTTTCTTTTTTTCTCCTTCTCTTGCATGTGTTGTTTGGGGAATACAGACTGAAAAGTGGCATCATGCTGTCCATAGTTCTGTATCAACCTTAGCACACTTGAGCAGTGTGTTATGCCCGTGGTCCGTACCCGGACCGACCTGATGCCGCTGAGCAGCAGCCGGACCGGTATCAGCCCCCGGGGGACACGGTTTGATGTCTCAAACACGTCCCGTCCCCCGCCGTGGGAGCCCTCTGCCCTTTTCCCCAGCGGTTCGCGGGGGCTGCGGCCCGGCCCTCACCTGCGGCCGTGGCCCGCCCCCCGGTGCGGCTTCATTTTGTGTCGCGGAGGGCAGAGACATCCGAGGCCGGGGGCGCGGCAAACGGTGAGCCTCCTGGGGGCCCCGGGAGGCGGTGGGCGAGTCACGGGCGGGGCGACGCCCTCGGCTGCCCCTCCCAGGGGCAGGGGCCCGGCCCCGGGGACATTTTGTGCTGTGCCGGGGGCCGGGCACCCGCGGAGGGCGGGGCGGGGCGGGCCCGGCGCGGAGCCGGCGGGGCACAACGGGCGCGCTCAGCGCGGGGAGCGGCGGTGGCGGCGCTGGAAGTGCGTTCCCGTGCCGGGCAAGAGCAGATGGCGGCTCTGCTCCTTCTCTACCTGCCCCTCCTGCCGGGGCTGGCCGGCGCCTTCAACCTGGACACCGACAACGTGATCAGCTGGAGCGGGGAGACGGGCAGCCTCTTCGGCTTCTCCCTGGCCATGCACCGGCAGCTGCAGCCTCAGGAGAAGCGGCTGTAAGTGCACCGCGCCCCGCCCGGCCGCGTCCCGGGCCGCCTGCGGGGACCCTCCTACCTCCCACCGCCGGGAAACTTCCCCTGGCGGCAGGCCGGGGTCGCCAGCCCCCGCGGCGTGTCCGGCCGGCGGCGGGGCCCTCGCAGGGATGGGGCAGCACCTGCCGCGGGGCGCTGCGGAGCCGCGGCGGGGACGGGCGGCGGGACGAGGGGCCGCTCCCGCGCCCGGGGACCTGTGGAGAGCCGGGGCTGGAAAGGGGAAGCAGGGGAAGCCTCCGCTGGCAGCCCTTCCCGCCGCAGCGCTCTCGTGCGCGGGCCGCGCCGGCACGCTGCAGCCCGGGGCAGCGGGGATCTGCTCCGCCGCAGCCTGCCCAGCCTCTCGGGTTTGTTCTCCCTGTGCATACCCGGCCTCGGGTAACACAGGGTCTGCTGGTCAAGACGGACCCTGCCCCGGAGTGCAGATGAGGGGTGATGCAAAGAGGTCAGGAAAAATAAGTCGGTGCTAGTGGCATATGCGTGAAACTTCTTTTGGGAAATTACGAAGGCAAAGTAAGGCTCCTGTGTACATCTTGGGCATCCTTGCTGCTTTGTGTCCATAGCGGAGCAGTGCTGGACCCCACCCTAGCCAGCAGTGCTGGATGGAGTGTGAGTATAAAGTATTGTTGTTAAATAAATGCTCCCTCCTCAAATATTCAGTTTTAATTCAATGCAAGATATGCCCATTATCCATATAGAGTTAACAAGTGAAGGAAGCTGGAAATAAATAGTATTCTTTGTAAAGTTAGGTGGTAAATTGGAAAATTCTGTGGGCTCATTTTACTCACACTTGCATTCTTGTGTAATTTCATAAAAATTACAGTATATGGAGGAGTATAAATCGCATACACCCGTGTTTTATTTTCCATCTAGTAGATAAAATGACCTATAGCATCCTGAGGAATGAAATGCAGATCTGTGAACTCCTTTCCAGAGGCTTTCATCTTAATTCTTGACAGGATTATGCTTGCATAAGTCTCACTTTAGTCCTACCAAGAAAGCAGTGCCTGAAGCTTGTTAGTCTCCTGTTGTATTGTCAGTACTGGAAGAATGAGTGTGTAGGAATATGCAGGCAGTCAATTACTGAGAAGAAAGAAACAGCAGAAACACAAGGACAGTCAGAGTATTCAAGCTGGTATGTACTATTTGGCTGAAATGCCTCAGCGATTATTGGCATGAAAGTTCTGTATTGTATGTCTAGTAAGTGTTTCCTCGGGCAATCCAGTGTGGGGAAAGAGCAGAGCCAGATGCTATCTGCCTTGACGTGGCTTTCTGAATCCAGGCTTTCATGAGAAGCAAGAGTCTCTATTAGAGACAAAACCAGACTAGACAAACTGCGTTTTATGGTGACATGTGCTTCTGAGTATGAGGTGTCTTGGCCATTTTTCAAATCCACGAATTTTAGCATAAAGAACTGGAATGCCACCCTGGGTAGCTGCTGGGTAGTATGCTTGGAGTGAAGCCTTTTATGTCAAGTAGGCATGTTGTAGTCACTTTGGACATAATTTCTTCTGTCTATAAGAGCAGTAGTGTGTGGCTTTAAGAGAACAAGACATTAAATATGCTGAACTGAAACTATCTTTCTTAGGGACTGAGCTGTGTTTAGTTCACTTTGTGTGGGTTTTGTCTTCTGAAAAAGGAGATTTGGTGGGGAGTGTTGAAGAGAAGCCTTCCATGTTACGCTGCATTTTTATATCAGATAAAAATGAGCTAGGTTGAGCTAATACCAAAGGATTTGTGTGGTGTTTTCCATGGAAACCTCATGCAGTTTCTAAATTGATTGACTCTTCGTAGATGGAATAAATGGTACCTGCTGTCCAGATACTTGGGGAAGGTAGAAAGTTACGGGAACAGAGGTGATACTGAGGTCTACTGCTGAGAAACAAGTATGTCTAATAGCTGCATGCTGCCTCTTACCTGTAATGGCAGGACTTGGGATGCAATACCTCTGCATTCCCAGATGCATTTTGGTCTGTCTTACCTCTGCTGCAAAAATGGATTTATATACAGCTATCTCTTAGAAGTATTTGTTTTACCCCTTCTTCTTGAATGGATGCTAGTTTCAAAACTCAGTTACATTTAGAGTGTGAACAGTGTTAAGTAGTTGCCAAAAACCACAGAAACTCCAATTCATACTGAAACTTAATTAAAAGTGATACTCGAAATCTCATCTGGCAGGGACCCTATTTTCAAAGAAACCTGTCAGCTTGAGCACCTTTCTACCTCTCCAGTTTTACAAAATTAGAAACAGGTTGTCATAGACATGTGCAAGATCAGTCCATCTTTGGTAAAACAAGAAAATGAGAGAAAGTGAAATACATTGATTCTGTTCAAGGCCTAATGGCTTGGAGCAAGGCTTGGTAAAACAAACAAAATTATGTGCAATTTTTCTCTTCCCTCACTTAAGCATTTGTTAAGTGAAATGGTTTCCTCTTCCTCACACAGGATTATTCAGTGTTAATCATTACAACAATTGTCTGTAAAGATGAGGGTGGAGAATATCTAGGAAGTGTGACAAATAAAGGTATGGCTGAAATAGCCTTTGATTAAACATGGTATTTGCTTTTGATCATCTTTTTTTCTTAGTCACAGAATACTGTGGGTCGCATATTAGCTTTGAATGGCAAATTAATTTATTAGTGTTAGCTACAAATGTCATGTTTGCTAATGAGGAATTATGTAACTTTCAACATTATGAACAGATAACTGTTCAATTCCTTTGACATTAGTTGTAAATGGTACTGAGTGGAAAGCTATGGACTAGTAACAAGATTTTGCCTTTTTTTTTTTTTTAGTATCTTCAGGTTAGAAGAGTTGGAAAGTTTGTCAGATGGAGAGGAGAGAAGCTTTAATTTATGGTGACTGAAAGTGGACTGGTAATGGTATGTGGGTGTGAAAGACAGCTGAATGCAAACTTTATGTGCATTGAGGAGCATTAATGTTGGAGGTCCTGAGGCAGCCTCTCTGGATTTGTGTGTATGGTTCTGGTTCATTGTCAGGCATGGTGAATCAGGCAGCAGAAAAGGCTGATGGAGCTCTGCAGGAGTTGGGCTTATTGCCCTGTGTAAGTTTGTTCTGTTTTTAATCTATCGATATGATGAAAGGGAG
This sequence comes from Rhabdornis inornatus, assembly GCA_013397075.1. Classification (NCBI taxonomy): domain Eukaryota; kingdom Metazoa; phylum Chordata; class Aves; order Passeriformes; family Rhabdornithidae; genus Rhabdornis; species Rhabdornis inornatus. Next base: position 1,098,347 of record VWZS01004498.1, on the reverse strand, counting down.
TTGTGGTTCTGCAGGGGAGTGGTGGCACTACAGCAGTGCATTTCGTCTGCAGACTGCAAGGTTTGTAGCCTGGAGAGGTCTGAGCCTGGCAGATGGCATAGCTATAGGAGAAACATGATTAAAATCTAAGTGGCCCTGTGATGAAAATGAGTGTATCCAGCATCTCTAGAGGGGGACTACACTGATTATGCATATATTAGCTACTATATGTTATAAATATATTACTACTATAATAAGAATATAATTACCAGCTACTCACTATATATGTAGTGCATGTAGTCACATATATGTAATTTTATAGAATATGTAGAGATATGGTCTCTATGTATGCATTCTCCATGTGAGGTGTCCAGCAGGTCGATTCCAGTTTGGTTGTAATTCGCAATGATTTAAGCATCTTGAATTAAAACACAAGCATCAAGAATATCTAAATTTGTATATTACTTTCACAGAATCATAGAATCACTTGGGTTGGAAAAGATCCTTAAGGTCAACACCCATTAGCCAGTTTTCATTTGTGGTTTACATTGATAGAATCACAAAATGTCCTGACTTGCGAGGGACTCAGAAAGATTTACTTGCAAGTAATTGATATTATTTTCATTAGAAGTATGGAGCTGAATTCAGGTAGGCTTCTTGTTATTGTGTGAGGCAAAAAAGGGAAGATACTGCAGTTACCAACATTCAGGATTCTCCCATCAGCTGAAAAGCTGTATTGAAAGCTGTATATAGGCACTTTATGTCACGACTGCACTGACCATTACCAGTCATAAATTCCTAAAAATTGCAGTGTCTTATTGAAATTTTTTCTTGTCACAGGTTTTGCTGATAGTGCAGGTCTCTACTGTGAGCTATTATATCAGTACATAACAAAGTTGCCTTAGGTCAGCAGGACTGCTGACATTGCTGTCCTGCTGCACTGCATTCTCAGTGGCGTTTAGCCAGTACTTTTGTGTTCTCTGGGGGCTTGGGCTCAGAGATGCTTTGCTCCAGCAACAAAGAGCTGGATTATGCTGGTGTGCAGTGGAAGATGGCAATTTCTGCTTGCAGAGGTGGTGCAGTGTAATTCAGACTTTGGGTGAACCGAATTAATAACAGTGCATGTTTACACCTTCAGGTTGAGAAGCTGTAATAGTGATGGTCTTTAGTTAGTGCTTCTGTCAATTAAAAAATAAAGGATTTATAATAAATTTCCTTTTTTTTTTTTTTTTTGGCTGCAATCTTACTGTGTCACTGCACCTAGTATTTTCTTTGCTTGAGTGTCTTTCTGATTTTGTCTATGGAAACTATTCTTGGATAACCTGCTTAGAATGCTTATTTGCTTTCTTAGTGATAGTAGAGGAGTTTGTGTTCAAGATAGATGTCCTGTGGCAAAGGTCAGGATCTAATGAAGTTGGAAGGAGGAGGGAGGAGTAGTTGAAGAGGTTTCTTTTAGTGGTAAGGGACAGATTTTCAAGGAAGATCCACTATGCTAATATCATGGGTGAAAGAAGTGAGATGGATTTATGTTGCATAAGGGATGTGTAGTTGTTACAGGAGGAGCAAACTGCAGAAGGCTGGCTTTTTTCCTTTTACTGATTTTGACTTATGTTCTTGGTTATTGGTGGCAGAAGCCAGACAGGTAGGTTGGCTTCTCATGAGGCCTAACAAGCAGAGAAGAATGATTACTGATCTAATTTGTTGCTGTCTGATTTCTTCATCAAATAAATGAAATTAGCATATTGGGTTGCCTGGCATGTTACAGCAGTAAATTGTTCACCAGTCAGCATGGGCCATTCTTTTTTCCTCTGTCAAATTCCACCCTCATGTGCCAGAGCAACTGTAAGTTTTGTAAGGAATGCATTCTGGTAAATTCTTACTGGAGATACCTCATTCATTTTGAAATGAGCTGCATTTAAAATCAGCTATTGTTTAAATGTTTCAGAACCACCCTGGGTCTAGATGAATAATTCTGTCCATAACTGTAAAAATGCTACATTTTGAGGACATTTTCTGTGGAAAGGACAAGACTGAGATTATGCTATTGGGCAAATGTCAGTTTAAGAGCAAGTAAGTAAAAATCCATATTATTGAATGAGCAGATGGTGGTCTGTACAGTGAAACATTAGCTGGAAAATGAACACCCTATAGTGGTATTTAGCAAGGGTAGGCAACAGCACAGGAATATTTGATGAAAGAACTATGCAGAATAGTCTGGAGAACACTGAATAATTCCTTTATTAGCACTGAATATTTTTGATTGCAATATACATAAGCAAGTTACTGCATTGAAAGTAATGGGAGAAGAATTTAGCTTAGAAAAACAAACATGAACGTGGAAAAAAGGTTTTGCTTCCATTTTTAAGGGAATCCTTCTGTATGTTAAAAGTAAACGAACTATACCATAGGTTAATAAAGCTCTTTTTGCAGTGCTAGCATAAAATTATCCTATTCTTGTTAAAATGCACTTCCCTTGGTTTTAAGGTATTGTGAGTATCACATTTTCTAAGATAATGTTGAGAATTCCATAGCAGTTACTTTGGAAAAGAGACTTTGGGAAAGTGCAGTTATGTTGGTTTAGCTTAAAGGACAGACTGTGGGTATTCTGCTGTGAAGTACACCCGAGACAGATTTTTGTATCAAAATAACAGTGAAAGGCAAAAGGTGCCGCTTCTTGCATTGTGAGTTTTTGGAGCACTTACTAGAATGCACTGATCATTTTTGGATCTGCTGGAGCAGTGGCTGTTTTTTCTTGTTTCCTCTTACAGACCTACATCTAAAATTATGTAATTTCCTAATGTAGATTTCCTTCAAGGAGTTGAGCTAATGTGTGTGAGGATGATTAGACTATGTTAAGAAGGGAGAAGGTCTGCTGAATCAAGGAGAAAATGAAAAGAGGTTTATGGGATGGGTGGGCCCTGTCAAGATGCCATCTACAGCATTAAAATGTACTCTAGTCCATTGAGGGCAACATGGACTGATCCTGCACAGGATTTAATTGCCAGCTAGCAAGTTTCTAGGGTACTTTTCAGCTGTGTTCCTTGCATTTGTTTTCTATTTTCAAAGAGTTTGGAGATCATCTAAGAAATAGAGAACAGCAGATAGGAATGATCAGCATTGTTGAGTTTGCTGATAACTAGTGTCCATAGGAATGGCAGAATTTTCTTAGACTGAATGTTACTCCCTTTTTAGTGAAGATGACATTTTTTTGGAAATGGAACTGTATATGCTTAGTCTCTGTGTGTTTCATCTGTCATTGTCACCTTTCTCAAAAGTAGGTCTGTAAAATACATCTTTAAAAAACAAAGAATTGCAAATATGCTGGGAACAACTCACTCCTTTATTGGTGGGGGTTGTTTGCTCAGCAGCACATGCATGGGTCAAAGGTCTGAGGGAAATGCATGTTTATCCTGGAGGTGGTCAAAAGTGTCAACCAGCTGTTGCAGATAGCAAAGACACCATCGTCATGTGAGGCTGAATTTCTTGTGTCCTTTTCTTACTGCTCTTTTCAAAATACTCTGCTAAGGGAATTTTAAAGATTGGTTAGCCTTGCATTTTGTCGTCGGTGCAGCTGAAGCTGCATAGTGGCTCAGTCTGCTGGCTTTTAGATGTTAGTGATGTCTAGCAGAGTGTGTGAAAAGCCATTTTAATTATCCATGTTTGCGTAGTGTGAAAAAACCCTCAAGTGAAAACCATGTTTTCTTGGCCAGAGATGCTAAAATAAATTTGGTATATTTTTTTCTTATACAGCCAGGTCTTGTAGCTGCTACTACAAATATGGTGTAATTTTGCAAGCCTCTGTTATCTTTTTATCCACTCAATTTATTTTTCTGCTAGAGAAATGTTTGATAATTATGTAGTGTGGTCCTAGAATTTTGCTGAAGATATAAGTTTCTTCTCTTCCCAGCCAAGCTGTATTCCTGCATATAATGAAAGAATAATTTTTTTGTCAGATTAGATCCAGTCCTAGAAATAGCTGCGGTACTGTTTGCACAACTTGCAGCTTACAGGAACATAGGATGTTAAAAATACCTGAAAAAAACTAATTAATTCTAGATACTGCTCAAGTGAGAATGTGGGGAGTGGCAAAAGAGAAAATGTATGAGGGGATGCCTGTAAAATTAGGTATGTGTGCATGTGGAGGAGTAGCAGTATATAGAGTAAGAGAATGCAGTGGGTTTCTTGGCATAGTCTCAAATATAAGTTACTTTGCAAAAAATCTTGTTCTTAAGTTTTTAAAGCTGGTTGAAATTCTCAGTTTGTACATTCTTATTCATACTAAGATATAATGGTTTCTTCTTCCACAGGTGTGTATAAAGAGCAGTTTCTTGTGAATGTATCATTTAATTCTGTTGATCTGTTTGATCAGTGTTTGAGTATCTGCATGGAACATAAAAAAAAGCTCTTTGAGCATCCCAGCTGTACAGGCATTTGTATGACCTGTTTCTCCTAGGAAAATACCTTATTGGAGTGATGTTCTTCCAAGTGATTTGAGTGCCTGTGTTTTCAGATAATTTGAAGGTGTGGGGACATAGTGTGTCGTGTACCCAGTGACACATCTGCTTTTGTCATTAAGTTCACAGCTTGAAGAAAAGTCTTACTCAAACTGTGGATCCGATTATAGGCATTTAGCCCAGGGCTATGATGACTTTAAGACTGAAGGAATAATTTGAACTGTGCTTTAGCATGCAAGTGCCTTCAGGCTGTTGGAAGTGTGTGTTTGATGGCTGTTCATGTACTCGTTCTCTGAAGCTCTTACTAGGGATTACGTATCAGGAAGGTCCATGCAGACCTAGCACACGTGCAGAGTTCTTCAGCCTGCCCCCACAGGGTACTCCTCTGTAGCCCACGGGCTTAGGTTGGCAGCTGAGCAGGGCACAGCTCAGCTCAGGGGTACCAGTGTTGGTCTGGTGTGGGTGAGCTTCCTTCCCCCTAGGGTGCTGCTTGGTGTGTTTTAACTAAATGTGATGAACTTCGTTCAGACCATGAATCAGCCAGAATTTATGTGGTTGTGTATCTAGTGCAGGAGGTTTCTAACTGTCTTGGTATTCCCCCTACAATTCAGAGGGAGATGGTGGTAAGTCTGGAAAAGGAGGGAAAAAAATTGGATGTAGGAGTGAAGGAACTATGGCTTGGGTTAGCATGGGGAGCAGTTGCTCTTCAAATTCTGCAGGGCTGTATTAGTTGCTGTAGTGTGTTACACTGCTCATTGATTCTATAGTAAAATGTCCATCCCTCTTGCTGTGCTTTTTTCATGCCTTTTAATAGTTTATTTATGGCGATAAATGAAACTGATGTACTTCATTCTGTGAAGGAAATAGAGGAATGACATTTCAACCCAAATACTTGTTTTTTGCTGAATTAGAGCTACTATAATTTTTCAAAAATGGCTTTTGGCACATTAAATGAACAGTATGTGCCTGTCAAGGTTGTTACCTCTCAGACAAGTGGTGCTTCAAATACTGACTGGGTGCACTGCTTTCAGATTTTTTACCCCCCAAAAAAAGAAAGTGAGCAACTGTTTCCATATTTTTATTGCTTTCACGTCTGTTTCCTTAAACATGTGCGTAATATATGATGTGATACTTCTTTAATTTTTCATGGACTTTTATATAGAGATGCCATGTGTAGTGGGGATACAAAGACAAGTCCTGCAAATATGAAGAAGTGTAAATGAATTCTGGAGTTTTCTACGACATGAATGGCCAGCAGCCCAAGTGCAGGAGACAGTAATTCCTAATTTCTGTTATGCGCTTGTTTACTTAAGCCAGTAGAGTGAGCCATGCCCTCAAGACACCGATCACAGCACGGAGCTCGTACAGCACAGCAGCTGCTTCTGCCGGGCCGGTTGTGCCGCAGGGCGATGGCCCGGGAGGGCCCTGCCGTGCGGGCTGGTGGCAGCAGGGCAAGGCTGGGTGCGCAGACAGCGGCGATGGACACTTGGCTCTCTCTGTGCTTGCAGGTAGCTGGGGACTGCTGGGTCACCCCGGCTGCTTTGCTGTAGCTGTCCTTGCTTGCTTGTCCTTGCTTGCTTGTCCTGCTGCTGTTGGACGTGCAGCTTAGTGCATCTGCAGTGGAGAGGAGCTGGTTGTGCCCGGCTGGCTGTGGTGGGACTCCGTAGTTCAGTCCTTCCAGTGCAGACAAGGTGACTTTGGGCAGGGGCTGAACTAGAAGTGCCAGAACTTTGGCTCCTGAGTTAGTTTTTTGAAATGGTGCACTTGTCACTTCTTGAGTTAAACTGCATGTTCTTGTAAGAGGATTTCATGCAGTGCCAGGCACTGCCATGTTAAAAAACCTGAGTGAAAATCACTTTATTTCTTCCGTAAGTTTATCATAAGTTAATTATAAAACTGTCTAATATGTAGTAGTCAGGTCTCTTCCTGGCATGGATGTTCTTCCTTTTAAATCTGAAAAATGTATAGATTGTAAGGGAGAAATTAAACCTGTAAGCAGTATACAGGTTGCACTTGCTATTTGACAATATGAAAACTGTGAGGTATGTGCTGATTAATGGCAGAGAGTTGTGTCTGAAATGGAAAACTGAATTTTGAAATACAAATTTGGAGCAGACTCTACCATTTATTCTAAGAAAAATGCTTTGTACCAATGGAAATGAGATCTGCAAAACCTGTTTCAAATCCAGACAGGCTGGGCTCTGAACTGTGATGGGAAAGTGTTTATTTTTCCATGTGACTTTCAGAAAGTCAATAATAAGTGGCCTTTCCAGAACAACAGGTATCTTTGTAGTTCCAGTTTTGCTTTGTAGTAGCTTGTCCTAGTCCTCGTGCTGCTTTTGGCTTCTTTTTCCAGCCTCTATCATAGTCTCTTTCCTAAAAAAGGCTGAAGAAATAAAATGAAAATCGCAATCTTTCAAGTGCCAAGCCTTCAGGCAACAGAGATTAACTATGTACTTGGCCACAGCTTTGCACTGTTAGTTCCAAAATGTAGCTATGGAGTAGCAGATCAGGAGAATATTCAGTCACTTAAAATAGCTGTTAATAACATACTGACCATGATGAGTGTCTCTGTAAAAAGCATCACAAACAAGCTCCCTGCTGACACAGTTAGTGGTTGTATTTTGCTGGGGAGGGTTTTTTTTTTGGAGGAATCCATGGTTCAGCTCCAGTTCCCATTAGCAGCCCGAGTGAGTGAAGGGACAATCTCTCTGTGCTAATTAGTCTGAGGTGCTCTTGTCCTGTGACTTGTTTTGGTTGTGGAATGCCAAATCCAAGCATGAAGCAGGGGTGGTGCCACCAATATTCACATGCAGTGCCTGTCCCACTGACCAACTTCAGTTACGTTGAAATATTGTGGTGGTTAAATGCATCCATCTTCTGTGTTAATTTTAAAAACAGTTGAGACCAAATCAGTGCAGAGGACTGAAAATACAGCTCAGGTGGAGGGCTGTAGATGCCCACATTGTGATCAGGGGTCTCTGCCTGGAGGTTTTGAGCATTTGATAGATGACTTGTGGCTGGTGATTTTGTAGTAAAATTTAAACTGAGTTAGAGCTAGTTACTATTTTTTTTTTTTTCATTTTGCCTAATCTAGTGAAACTCTTTCCCGAGAGAAAGGATGTAGGAGTCTAACTGTCCAGTCAAGGGTGAGACATTTCATGGGATTTAGCTTTGTCAGTTTCCAAATTTTCCCCCCTTCTGGAGTCTTTCTGAAAACATAATGAAGTGCAAAGTCTGCAGTGTTACCTGAGAACACCAATATTAAATTTGACACTTGTGCTCAGTGGAGCCTGCAAAATTGGAAATTACGTACACTAGTGACTATTTTATTTTGCCTATAGGTAGAAATAGTTAATAGTTTCTTCCCCAGGAAACACTTTCATTATTTCTACTCCAGTCTGTTAAGGCTCAGAGCAGGCACTACAGATGTGTTGCTTTTACTTTTAAAGAAAGGCTGGCAAAGATGTGGTGCCTTGTTTGGGTAGAAGGATACCATGGAAAAGGAAAGAATTTAAGGAATGAGGAAAACTTAGGGAGATAGCAGAGTATCTGAGTTTGATGCAGACTGGTATTTTTTGTATTTGTTTAAATCAAAATGTAATTTATTCAATGGAAGCCTCTAACTTTGATGAAAGGGATTTACTCTGAAAAACATTGAAGATCTTCTCCCTCCTTTTACTCAATTTCTTTTGAGTGTTTATTCCAAAACAGAACTGTAATGAATTGCTGATAATTTTTCTTCTCTGAAGTATGTTATGAAAATCATACATTAGCTTTGGACAGTTCCAGGCTGTAAGTGAAGAAGAGAATTTCACTGTGGAGTGAGGGAATGCTTCCAGGAGCTTGGAGGATTTCTGGATTTATTTTGATATGGTTTTCTCATCTTAACTTTGACTTTCCTTTTGGAAGCGACCAAGATAGTTTCATGAGCAATACTGGAGGGAGTTCAGAGAGCTGTAAGCAGTAAACCACTCCCAGTTCTCACTGTTGTTTTCATTAGCTGAGAAGGAGCCAGAGCTACCTACTAAACATTTCAAGAATTACCAATTAAAACAGGGAGGGTTTTAAAATCTGCATCCTACTGCTTATTATTCTGTAGTATATGTTGAAATGAAAAGCTTGTGCATTTTACTTTGGGTTTTAACAACTCTTCTGGGCCACATCTGATTAAATGAAGTTACACCCTTTCTTCTTGGTGTTCACTTAATTGTTCTTGCTGAATACTTGTTGTTGGAAGCATAGAGTAGTGAAGAAAATGCAAAGCTCAATATGCCATGGTGCCTCTAGGTGCAAGTGTGGAAATCGGATGGAGGTCTTGTGGTTTGTGTTGCTGTGACATTGGGGGTGGGAATGTCAAGTGAGGCGTAGGCCACGTGGTCTAGTTCTTCTGCCTGATACCTAGAAATGTTTTGCATTAATGGTTAGTGGTTAATGTACTAACCAAATACACTTCCTACTGAGATGTATTCTACAAATGTACCCACAAAGAAGATTTGACTGCAGTCCCCCCCACAGCACTTAGCACAGTAATAATGAAAAAGGCATAAAAGTACCCCACTTCTGCATCCAGTGGGGGATGAGAATTTGAGTGAAATTGCAGGGACAGATGGACAGGTTTGTCCTCCTTGCCCTTCCCAGAAGGGACACTGTTTGGTAAGCCTTGTATCCTCAGCTGTGCTGAGTGTTGACCTGGGATATTAAGCTTGTGATTGGAACGGCACTGTTAGTGCTGTATGAAGGTACTCTGCAGTTAATGCATTCTCACTCTCAGTCCAGAGGAATATTGTAGGTTGTATCCGATAAACTGTGCTGTTCCAGAATCTGACTGGCTCTTCTAAATGCAGCCAGACCTACAGTTCGTCGACTGTTTGTGCTTCGAGAATCGGACTTGTAGTTATATTTTTGCAACACTGATAAACTGGGGCCTGGTGCCTACCTGAATGTGGGCAGTGTGTTTTCACCTTCTTCTGTTTCTTAGAAATATGTGGGTTTATGTTTTCCACACACACATATCCAAAGGTCTGCTCCAGATGTAGATAAAGTCAGTGAGATGTCTTGATACCTTTCCTGAGACTTGAGTAGCGTTTGGCCTAAGTGTTGAAATGGTGCTTTTCTTCCCTCAGCTGTTGTGTTTGGGTGTAGTGTAACACTGCAGTGAGCTGGAGCGGGTGTAGCTGTGCCATAGGGATCCATGGAGGGATGTGGTGCTCTGCTGGTCCCTATCTTGAGAGCACAGGCCGGCTCTCCCTGTTGTGTTCCAGCCGCACCTGGCACAAAGGTACAGCCAGGGTCACTGGTGTCTGTGTGGGGCAGGCACCACCCACCTGAGCCAAAACTGTGTCTCAGTAAGGTCAGTTAGTTAAAACAGCATTATGCACCAATCCTGGGGCTCTAATCTTAGGGTTTATAGGGATTATTTTACATTTGGCTATGAATCTGGGGCTGTAAGGGAGTAAATCTGTTCTGTGAGTCAGCAGATGCTCATAATTGGCAGTGGGACTTCAGTTATTATCATGTATCTTCAAGAAGTAATGAAGAGAAATCAATAATTAAAATAATTCTAATCGATAGAGAAACTGCACTGATTCATATGGTTAAAAATTAGGATTTCAGTTTGAAATTGGAAGACACATGTTTTAATTACAACTAGAGCTAAAAAAACAGTTTTATGCCAGGGTATGAGAGAACTCAGATTTTTTTTCCCAACACTGTCACTTGACAGATGCTTATTTTAAATTAAATTCTATTAATAGTTTATTATGTCACCTTTCTGTAGATTAACACCTGTGCAGTCTGATTGGCCCAGGGAAAACCCAGTTAGGTTATAGTACGTATTGAAGCAAGACGTATGGGGAAAATCAGGATTCAAGTAGTTAGAACCATCTGTTTCTGTAATTTACTTGACGAATAGCAATTGTCTGCTTTTTTCTGACATTGGACTCATGGTAAACATTAGATACTAAGTCATTATAACCCAAATAATAAAAAGCTATGTCTCTGACAGGAACTGATGCTCTGAGATGTTTCTGTTCAATATACTGTATGGCTGAGCTTCCATTTTTTGTAGAGTAACAAGGCAAACCTGCCATGGGATAGGAACATCAGTAAGATTGACTGTGTGTTGGAGTGTCTTGGGTTTTCATCTCCCACTCTGCATTCTTGACATTGGGGCATTATTTTGTTATCTGAATATGGATTCTAGAACACTATTTTGGGCATTCAAACTTAATTGAAAGTAGTTACAGTAGACCATGTCCACAGACTTTCAGGGAGAAGTCCCAGTGAATAAATCATGCTGTGAGCATGGGTGAAGAGAAATTCAGAATTTGTTTTTGTCAGTCTTCATTTGCAGAGGAAAAGTTCCTAGGTTTTAAGTGTCCATGTTTCATCTGCCAATATAAGGAGATAGTGATAGCTGGAAGAGCATCCATCCCCTCATTCTATCCTTACCTCTGACCTGCAGAAAGAGGTTTTGCTTGCCAGTGAGAAAGCTAAAATGGAACATGCATAGCTGCAGAAAAAACTAACCTGGTTTTGGCATAATGAGCTCAAACTTGATTAAAATTCTTTAATTAAATCACAGCTGAGTAAGTAGCACAGAGTAATGACTGGAATGTGTCCTCTCTCTGGAAGGACTCTGTTGAGCACGTAGCATAGCTCAGTATATGAGCGGATTCATTTGTACTACTGCAGTCATGCTGAAATTCACACTGATCCATGGTTCATGTCATATTTCCATAGTTCTGTGCACACTTTTTATTTTTAAATTAAGTAATTTGGCTTTTATAATAGAATTTTGATTTTTCAAATGTGCCTTTTAAATGGTAGGGAAGCTGAATAGCAGCTCTGTTGATCAGAAGTGACAGTGTGTTTGCAAGGAATTTTTTGTTTTGCTTGATTTATTCAGCCAAAGATTAGATGCATGCATTTCTTACTTAGATTCCTCATAGCATTAATAATCCTTAAAACGTTTATAATCATCACCTTCTGTAACCTTGCAGAACCCAGGGGCATAGGTTTAGTCTTCTCTGCTCTGGTCTTCAGGACAGAAAAGTAGTAAACAATACAAAGGAGTTGTGCTACTTTTTAATGGCTCTTTGGTTGCTACTTGAAAATACGCCTCAGGATTTACCATAGTATTATACTTGAACTTTTCTAATCCTTTGTGAGCACTTACTCAGTGTGTGCTTCTCTTGGCCTTGTTGTAAGGACTTGCAGTGAAGTACCTAAGAGAATTCAAGTTTTCGTATCTGATGAACCTTGAAGATTCTGACAGGATTCCTGGTAACAGTTGCTTGAAATCTGGAAGGTCTTAAATAAGTCTGTTTTGAAATTGTTTACAATGGAAAATAATGTAGGAAATATTTGAATGGGCGGGTGTTGGGGATTGGGAAGAATCTAAGGTTGCCTGTTTCCTTTGAGATCGTGTTGGATAGAAGTCTTACATTTTTTAAGAAGGCTGAGCAATTTCAGTTTTCATCTGCTGACCTCAGAGGTATCTGAGATGCCACTGAAGGTTTGTGGCATTTTATGGCAGATGGCAATATCCTCCCATTCCATATTCTGTTGGCTATGCTGTTTATTCCCTCAGTGCTTCAGTGGGTCCTCTCTTGTCATCTGGTTCTGGAAGCACAGCACTGTGTTGCACTGTGTCTGAGGGTCAGGAAGCACAGTCTGGTTCAGCATCCATCCATCCATCCATCCATCCCACCTGCTGTGTTGCACTTACCACACACTGTTCTCTCATTCTTGGTGTTTCAGCTGAGCCTGATGTTTCTTCCACAAACTACTGCACACTGGTTACTACTAATTCCAGGGAGCTGCCTGAGAGGCAGCTGTGCTTCTGTGTGTGTGACACTACAAAGAAATAGACAACGTAAGATTATTTTTTTTGGACACACCTTATTTTGCAAGTAAATATGCCTGCTGGTGATTTTGTGATAATATTCGTGATGTACAGTCTATACAGAAGGAAATTTGCTTTACTCAGTGCTTAAAATAAGAACCTTTGCATTTGGTTACCAGAACAGTGTCTAAGGAGAGCTTTTTAGAGTAGCAGTTTAATAGAAGTAAGTCCTTTGTGGGAATGGCCTGTTCTTGATGACAGATTTGTTGGAGAAACTTCATTTTGAAGCTGAAAATGGTTATCTGCCAAAGGCGTGGAGAGGAGGAGTTCATGTTTGCACAGAGCCTGGAACAGTTCAGTGAACACTTCCTTGGTCCAGGAGGGATCTTGCTTTGGTCAGAGATACTAAGGTGCCTTTAAGTTCAGGCAAACAGTGGCATAGGCATCTTCTAAAACTAGAAGACAGCCTGAGAACAATTGTATTTACTGTTGTGGGGGATTCTGGTCATTTTAGTGACTTTTCCCACCCTTATTAATGATTTCTAGTAAGGCAAAAAATACCCTCCATTGGATGCCCTGATAAAAGATGATTTTCCCGAAATCAACTACTCTCAGTGAATATTGCAACAATAATAACAGTAATAATAATACAGGTACTGGCTTGCAGGTCCAATAATTGTAATCTGCATTACTGTTGAATAGCTTCTCTCCTTCCCTTCTCTTTTCTCCTCATAAAAGAGCAATGCTGTGGTGTAGCTTTTCCTCCATCTTCAAATGTTGGCATGTCCAACCTCTAGCAACTTGGTGAAAACACTTCCCAATTCTGTTGCTTTTCTCTTTTCTAATATTCCTTCTACATATTCCTTTAAATTATTTTGCTTTCCCTGCAGATTGCTGGTTGGAGCTCCTCGGGAAAAGGCCTTTCCAGCCCAACAAGCCAACAGAACAGGAGGGCTGTACAGCTGTGACATTGCATCTCCAAATACAAATTGCTTACGTGTCAGATTTGATGAGGAGAGTAAGTTCTTCAATGCTTTTGTTTTGAATTGAAACAGTTGTCTTATTCTTCTTGTTTGGTGTCCTTTCCTGAGGCAGTATATCAGAGGGTTGCTTCTAGGGATTTATGCATACTACTTTTTGCGTCAGAGTAAGTTGTAGCTTAATTGCTAAGTTACTATGAGATGCTTAAATCTTGGTAGATTCTTACTGTTTTGTAAATTGATGTAACATGAAGTAATAGGCTATAAGTTTAATAAAATGGATGCTGTTAATGATAAAATGTACAGACACTGCCACCTGCAGACTATCTGGTGTTCTGTATGAACAGTCTCTCCTGACATGGGCTTCAAGATAAAACAAACAAAAAACCAAAACCAATCAACCAAAAAAAACCCCCAAAACCAAATGAATCAACCAAACAAAAAACAACAATAACAACAACAAAAAACCAAAACCAACAACGACAAAAACCCAAAACAAAACCAAAAAACCCAATAAAAAAACAAAAAAAA
>VWZS01004498.1:1043297-1084424 GCA_013397075.1 Rhabdornis inornatus | reverse complement strand
CAAAAAAAAAAAAAAACCACAAAAAAAAAAAACAGAAAAAAGAAAACACCATGAACTGTTAATATTTGAAGCTGTTCTATGATACTCTGCAGCTGACCCGAAGATGGAGAGTAAAGAAGACCAGTGGATGGGTGTAACTGTCCAAAGTCAGGGACCAGGAGGAAATGTAGTGGTAAGTGCTAAAGGACTAACTTACAAAAAATATGGGGTCTGCAGTACATGTTCTGAATGGTCTGTGTTTCTGTGCAGCTTGCTGGAAGGTAACTTGCCTAAGTTTACTCCTTGATTTCTTGTAGGTAAATGTCTGCTTAACAAAATAAGGCATTTGAGGTTGTAAGAGCTTGTAATTATTTTTCTATGAGTTAGCCTCTCTTTATAACCTCTGTAACAATCTAGGATGGAAAGTTTATTTTCAAGGGGTACACTTTTTTTTGGTCGTATACACATCTTTTAAATATTACTGGCTGCAGAAATAGGGAAGAATAGTGTATAAGGCTGTAAAAGTAGCAGGTTATCACCAGTGTGTTTTCCAAGATGATCAGCCTCACTTTGGCTTTTATCAGGGACTTCCACTGAGTAGCTCCTGTGAATTAATGTGGTCATTGCACTGCAGTAGATTGCACTGCAGTAAGACTACTTGCTATTCTTTATTTTATACAATACATAGATACTCTTCATTTTATATTAAGCAGAGAGAAAAAGTTTTTGGAGTTGAGAGAAAGAGTTTAAAAATTAAAATTCTCAGTTAAATAAACCTCTCTTAGTGCTGCAGGATACCAGATACATTAAAAAATAGGTGTGTAGTGAAGCTTCCTCATCTAATTGGAGGTTAATGTCACTGATTCCAAACCTGGGGACAGGCAACTTCAGGATGCGAATCTGGTTATTTAAGCATTTAGAGGCAGTAGTAACTAGCTGTGGTCTGCCTCAGAACCCAGAGTGGGGAGGAGCACATGGAAAGAGTCCTGTTCACTGAATAATTGGTCATCAACTAATGCTGCCCTGTCTTCTCTTTGTAAGTGGTAAGTGGGGAATGCACTTACTAGATGAGGTGTGAACAGGAGGTCACTGCAGCAGGGCAGTACTGCAGTGCTCCATTGTGGAGCAGCTGGTTGTTTGTGTAACATTTAGGCTTTGATACGAACCATAGAAAAGGTTTGCCAGCTGAGAAACCTGACTTGCTTGTGCTCTTCACACAACCTGCTACATGTTATTCTTCCAGAAACACTGCTGCCAAAGGCATTTGATTGTTCATATTTTTTACAGTGGTTTGGTTGTTACACTGCTTAGCCAGTGGCGAATTATCCTTTGTGTTAAATATTTGATTAGAATTCTTTTCCCAGGGGATAGTCTGAAAGGATAAGGAACAGGATGTGTTTAGTGCTTCAGCTCTGCCCCAGTGAGCAGAGCTCACTGAGAAGTTGCTCCTACTTATTCTGTAAGCGGAACATCCAACAGAATAAGTAGGAGCAACTTCTCTCCCCTCCAGTGGAAAAGCTTTCAGCCTCGGCTTAGTGAAACTTTTCTGCAAGGGGCAAGTTCTGAATAGTCTTGGGCAGACGGTGCTTGAACCAGCTTCTTGTGTCCTGCACGGGTGTGTCGGTCCTTTAGCTCTGAGAGCTGTTGGGAAACAGCCACTTCTTTCTTTCTTCGAGAGAGGGTGGTTTTCTCCTCACTTCTTGAAAGAGGGGGATTTGGTATCAGGAAGGGATTTAGGGATTTAACCCTGTGCCTTACTTGACCATGAAGTGGGCTGCTGTGACTTGTATCTGTAGGTGCCCAACCTGTGCCCTATGTTGCCTGTAGGAAACACTGGACTCTGCCCTTAGGAGTGTCTGCAGGGTGACTTACAGCACTGGTAGCAGGAGTGACTGCTAGATGAGCCCTGCCTCTTGTGGTGACCTGTGTGAAACACACAGGAACATCACACTTTATTTCTTCTGTCTTGCAGACGTGTGCACATCGCTATGAGAAAAGGCAGTATGTAAACACAGTGCAGGAAACCCGGGATATCATTGGAAGGTGCTATGTGCTGAGCCAGGACCTCACTATTAAGGATGATATGGATAATGGAGTATGGAGTTTTTGTGATGGTCGTTTAAGAGGCCATGAGAAGTTTGGTTCCTGTCAGCAAGGTGTTGCTGCTACTTTTACTAGAGACTATCATTATATTGTGTTTGGTGCCCCAGGCACTTACAACTGGAAAGGTATGACTTGGCTTCCTTCCTGCCTACCCTTCCCATTTCCTCTGAGATTGCTCTCAAAGGTTACATCTAAAGTTTTAATTTTTTTTAAGGGGAGAGGAGGTAATAGGGATGTAGTGATTTTACCCTATTTTTACAAAATGCTATGCTTCTTGTATTAAAATTTACTGAAGTTTCTTTAAATATCTTTGTGTGTATATATGAATAGATAATGGAACTCTGCACATATATACAGCAGATTTTCCCCTTATTAGTCTTAATCTTACAGTGGGATTGAAGGCTTACTTGGACACTTCCATACAGGAACAAACTACTAAATTTGTATGAGTTACTTGACCAGCCTTTTTTTCTGCATTTGAGCAAATGTTAGATAGCTGCTGAACTCTTTGTTTATTCTGCAATATTCTCCCCTTTATTCTTTGTGAAGTTTGTGGAAACCACTACTTTCCAAAATAAATATTGAAGGATTGCAGGAAGATAACAGCAGTATTACATATATCCAAATCTAAATCCATGCATGTCCGTGTAAAATTTCCTGGATAATCTAAGAGCCAAGTACTCAGTGTCATCTAGGAGATACTCCAAAACATATGTGAAAAAAGCCCCTAGATATTCTTTGTTAGTTTATATTCGGAAGCATCTAAATGGCCAGTTCAGTCTCTTGAAGTGATTTTTTCCCATCACACTTCATTACACCAACAGCTGTAAATACTTTCCTCTTGAGAACATCTGATCCTCCAAGCACTGCGTTTTTCCACCTCGTACACCTGTGCCTGGTGTATGAACCGTGCAAAATCAGTGTGTTAAGCTCTGGCACAAGGTGTACTTTAGTGAAAACTTAATCTTCCACATATCTGTCAACAAAATTTGACTGACCTGAAACAGCATACTGAGTGCAGACACCATTTTACTTTAATTGCAGAGAAATGCTAGGACAGTCCTAAGAGTACTCTTCTGTGTAATGGAAAAACATGTATTTGTGCTTGCGAAAACCTTAATTATGCCAGTTGATAAAAGTGAAGCACACCTTTTATTGAACAATAGCTTTTTTCTTCTTAAATATTGTTTCTAAATATATTGCTGGTGCTTGTCATAATGAAATGTAATTTAAAAAAAAATTCTTGTGTACTTACCTGCTTTTTAAGAGAAGCTTTATAAGGCTTAGAAATACAGGATGAGGGTGGTTTATGACCAAACTGGTTCAATGATTTTTTTTTTTGAGAATCTCCTTAGTATCCCATATTTTCTTCATCATTGTATGGCTTCTCTGTAGAGCAGCATGAGCTTCTGGCACACAGAACAGAGACAAAACACTAACCCAGTGCACTATTCTGTGTTTGTCCCATTTTTAACAGCAGTCACTGTCATTCATCATAATTAATATAAGTTGGGAACATTCATTTGTTATTTTTCTCACCATTCATTTGCTTTTATTTTATCATTTCATTTTTTCAGGGGTGGTTCGTGCAGAGCAAAAGAATCAGACATTTTATGATCTGGGTATCTTTGATGATGGGCCTTACGAAGTTGGTGATGAGAGCCGCCAGGATAAGAATCTAGTTCCTGTTCCAGCTAACAGTTATTTAGGTAGGATTAAGTACATGCGGTAAATCTCTTCAGGTCTCTTAAACATTTGTGATCCCAGCCTGGTGTGATGATCTGAAATTGGAGCAGATGTTCCATTGTGGACCCTGAACACCTTAACTGTTCTGAATAATTCACAGCCTCCCTCCAAATTTATGGGCCAGTTTTAAGTGTAAGATGATACTGCTGAGGTTCCTAGAAGAGCTGCTGTTGTAACGTGAGATTCAAGAGCTGTGCTGAGGGCCTCTGGAATCTCAGGGCGGGATTATAATCACTGTGATGGGTCAGGTCAGTACAATGAATGGGTCTGTAGTCCTTAGTCACAGAGTCTCTGCTATGTGGTATCACGAAGTTTATCAAAATTTGAGTTTCTGGATGTAACTATTAAGGCTGCAGATTTTCTCTCCTGGTAGGTAAGTGCAATTCTTTCATTAATCAAGTTTTAAAAACTCCAGTGGCTTTTAAAAGACCTTTAAAATACCATAATATAAGTACTGTTTATATACTTGCCTGTGTGTTGCAGGAGGTGAATCTCTCACTCTTTGTGCAGTCAGGAAAACAGGAATATGTCCTTAGTGCAGTGACCTTTCTGTACACCAGTGAGATACACTGAAAAGATTATGCTGCATTTTTGGAAAGGCATTAAGTGTAAAGAATCCTTCTGTTCCAGTGCAGATTTCTGTGGTGTGTTGATCCACTGCTTTTGGCATATGCAACAAACAGAGTTTTGGCAACCTGAGACTGGAATTTCTGTGTGAGTGATGCAAAGCTGAATAGATGAAAAGGGCATTGCTTATGTAAAAAGTAAAAAAGCCAGTCAAGAAGAGGGCAAACTCAGAGCTATGTGTTAGGAGAAAGAGTGCATAAACTTCTGTTAAATATCAGTAGTAATAACTGTGTGTAAAAGTAACTAGAAAAATCATCCTAAGAGCTTATGTTAGACAAGCTGATAGCATCTTCTGGTGGAATAAGAATTGCTAAGGTGAGGAGTGCTGTGGAGGCCGGTGCCTTTTCCTGTGAACAGTCATATCAACTTTTTCCAGTTGCATAACCAATGCATTTATCTCTAAATGTAAATGCTGCCTTGATTCGTAGTAATCAGAACCACTTCCAGGCAAGCATTACTGTTGTGTCTGTTTAGACTGTAAGCAAATATGGTTATAGGTGCTTTGCTTAACCACTACTTTTTTTCTCTTCAATCTTTCACTCATATTTATAGGTCTTCTATTTTTGACAGCTGTATCTGATACTCATCCAGATCAGTTTGTGTACAAAACATTGCCTCCCAGCATACAGGTGGACAAGTCAGTGGATATAATGATGAATAGCTACTTAGGTTTGTGACCACTTGAGGTGGCAGCATTTGGTCAGACATAATCTCCAGACCTTTGTCATGATCCTTTCCCCTCTATCCCCTCTCATATCAAATACATTGTAAGTAAAGCATGAAAAAAACAGGGATTCAGATAAAGGGGAGACAGAAAAGTAACAAGGATTCAGAGAAATGCTGATTTGTCATGCATTTCTCCAAACCTTCTCATCCCTCCCCCAGCTGCGACTCCCTCAGTTTTTTTCTGGAACTGTCTCATTGTGAATTGCTGTAATTGAGAATTTCCATAGTAGTGGTGAAGTATTTCAGAGGGAGACTCCCATCTGCTGGCTGGTATCTTCCTTCCTTGCAAAGCGGTTTTCTGCTTTGGCCTTTATTGGCTATATTATTGGCCTTTACTGGTATATGCAGTATAGTCTTTTAACTTGGTTTTTCATATTTTAAAATGTATTGTAAGACTAAATTAATTTGGACATGTCATGTTTAGGGCTGCATTAACTTAAAATTGCCCATTTCACCATTACTGTGTAAGCTGATTCTCAAATACTGCGCACATCATTCATATGAAAATGCTGGTGCAGTATAATTTGCATGTTTGCAATAGAATGATACTGACTTTACTTAGGAGGTTTTCTGATAACTTTGCCAGAGGTGAAATACTCAAGCTATATTCAAGTGGTAAAGCTGCAGTTGTGTAAGATGTATGTATCCTGTATTTGGTGTCCATGAAAAGCAGATCCAAGTGAGCAATTAATTACTATGTTTTGTGGGGAAATACTAAATGCAATGTATGGAGGAGTGATGACTTGCAAATACGTGCCCACCAGTGCAAACAGAAATGGAGAATTCCCAGCCATAGCACTCTGTGTTTTAGACAAAACTTTTATTCCATATACCACTTTAATATAGCAGGGGAGATGTTTATTTTTTCATATTAAGATGCAAGCTGTTACTTAGTTAATTTGTATTTCTTTCTGTTTAAGGTTTCTCTTTGGACTCTGGTAAAGGAATTGTCTCTCAGGATGAGATGACTTTTGTGTCTGGTGCCCCAAGAGCGAACCACAGTGGAGCAGTTGTTTTACTGAAAAAAGAAAAAAATCAGAGAGCACTTTCCCTGGAGCACATGTTTGAAGGAGAAGGGCTGGCCTCCTCTTTTGGCTATGATGTTGCTGTTGTGGACCTCAACAGTGATGGGTATGGCTATGGTTAACTCCTCCTGCCTATATGATAAAGAATAGCGATCTTGTTTATTTCCGCTTTGGTTTTTCACGTTAGAAATATAAGGAGTGACAAATCTCACCTTCCATGTTTTCCTGGAGGAAATGCTGAGTGTCTTGAGAATCAATCAGGACAGAGTCTACCTTTCTAATAAAGAGTTTTATTTAAGCAATTATTATAAACAGAGAAACAGGAAACCAGTCTCATACCCCAAGAAGGCCATAGAAGGTCCTTGTATGCCATCAAGGGAATAAACCAGCTTGCAGTGTCAATGAGGCTGTTGATGCCCAACCAGTTTAATGCACGTTTTAGGCTTTGTTCACCAGTTCTTTGGGCAGCTGATCTTGAGCTCACAGTCTGAGCAGTTATTTTTCAGAGTTCTTTTACAAAAACACTGCCTTTTTTTTTTTTTTTTTTTTTTTCCCTTTTAATGCTAAGCTGGCAGGACATCGTTGTTGGGGCCCCGCAGTACTTTGACAGGAGTGGGGATATCGGGGGTGCCGTGTACATCTACATGAACCGCCAAGGAAAATGGGCGGGGGTGAAGCCTCTTCGCTTAAATGGAACCACTGACTCCATGTTCGGACTTGCAGTTGAAAATGTTGGGGACATTAATCAGGACGGATATCCAGGTAAATTAAAACAATGACAATAAAAATGTGAGATTGTTTGGCCAATGCCAGACTTGCAACATCTTACCCTTTGACTGCATGCTGCAGAAAGAGCAAGAATGATTTTGGATGTTGCAACTTATTTTCACCAGATATTGCAGTAGGGGCTCCATATGATGGTTTTGGCAAAGTATACATTTATCATGGATCCGAGAATGGAATAAATACAAAACCAGCACAGGTAATGAAATAACCTTTACTATATGATTATTCTTGAACAAAATTAAAGGAATGACAGGGCCATCCATCTTCCTTTTCATTGCTATTATTGGGGTGGTGGGTATTCAGGAAAGTCACAGGGTCTTTCAAAGATTGTACTGCTGACAGGAAAGATTAGGAATTCTTGATTTTAATATATATTTTTATTTCTGGGGCCATCTATTGGCACAAGTAATATGTGCAGAAGGAAAAAGATGTGTATATAAATAAATTCTGGGTTTTAAAAAAATAAATCTGGTGATATGAAAACAATTAGTTTCTTTGTTTTCTCTTTCATTACTACTGTTTCACTTCCTTTTAAAATATTTTTTTTTGAGGGTCACTGTGTCCAGTTTACAGGGTGGGAATGAAACTTCGTTATACTCCTTAGAATACTGTTTGAATACTTTATAATACTCTATAGAATACTTTTTCTGTTTCAAGTATTTATAGTCCATAAATACTGTAAATAAAGATAAACTAAGCTTTCTACAGATCAGTAATTTCTGGTACTCACTGCTATTGCCAGCTAATTTCTTGGAAGAAGAGCAAATCATCTTGGCACTTCAGTGTCCTTTAGCAAAACTGAACACAGAGGTCCTATTTCACAGGTCCTACTTCATTATATCTCTTCCCTCTTTTTTTCTCTGTCCATAAGACAGTTACATTCACTTGTTACTTATTTCACCTTTATCACTTTTAAATGTCTGAATTCCCTCCATCTGCTTGCTTTTTAGATTCTTGATGGAGAAAAAACACACACCAATTTCTTTGGTTACTCTATTGCTGGAAATATGGACCTGGATAAAAATTCCTACCCTGATGTTGCTGTTGGTTCCCTGTCAGATTCTGTAAACGTGTACAGGTATTATACATAGAACCTTAATTAATTACACCAGGGCTTTGGTCTTAGTTTCTTAAAAACAATTTGCTTAGAAGTAACAAAAAGCTGTTTGGCTTTGAGTGTACTTCTACCAGAAACTGGAAATTTGAGGGAAGGTGGAGGGGAAGGACAGGGACTCAATAAATTGGTTTGTTTCTTTATCCCCATCCTCCCCTTGAGAACCTGCCTTACAATCACTACAGGGTAAGAGGGTGAACATGGACAGTTCCTGTAGAATGCTGATGTGGACAGTGTACCTGCACCTTAGTTTTGTCCTGTTGTAACTTGGATGTCTGTGTCCTTGAATGGAATTTAAGGGTGATAAGTAATTCCTTAAAGAGAAGTTAACTAATACATTTGCTTCCATTATCTTACTTAATTGTGCTTTACTGAAAAGAGAAGAAAACAGAATCAACCCCCGCTTTTGAAGCTGAGGATCCAAACCAATGAGGTGCACACAGCCTTGCTGAGCTTGCACTGGGGTCCATGAAACAGTGAGGAAGCCCTGCAGCTAGGATCCTTTGGGATTTCTGTAGTAGGTGCCTAAATTAGGGATGAAGTTAGTCTTTTGCAGACCTCTGCTTTTTTTCCCAGTTTAATGTACTGTTAAGCTGAATCATTAGTAATGGGCAGGAAGAGGACTGTCTGTCTCAGCATCAGAACTGTGAATGCTGCATCAAGCTCAGGTCTTTGGTGGTTGTTGTCAGGTCCCAAAGGATAAGAAGCAGAAACTCCAGAACTGGTTATCTCAATTCTGGGACAAACAACTTTACTTTTCAGGCACAACAGCCCTTCCTACAATTTATGCTCCCATCTCTAAGGTGTATAGTATCTGTGCATGTAACTGTAATGTTCTTAAATACATTGGAACAGCACCCAAGAAAAGCAACTCACATGGCTTGTAGAAGAGAACAGAGTAGGTGGTAGAGGAGTGGTCATTACATTACTTAGCGTTTTGCTTACTCAGAAAGGAGCCTTAATCTTTTGCTGATAAAGGCAGGACAAAAACTTTTACCAAGGTGAGAACAAACACTTCTTATGGTGATAAACAGTGGAAGGAGTGGCCCATTTAAATGGAGCAGGTGGCTTACCAGCTATTTTAAACAAACTTTGGATGTTTTAGTAACAAGATCAGCTCATTCATTTGTTCATGTGAAATATCTTTTCCCTTCCAGAAATGGAAGAGAAAAGACAAGTTGTCAGGCAGAAGTACGGTTACAGCCTACAAGCAGAGGAAGCAGGAAATGAAAACATCATTTCCCACGGCCACCAAGCTCCACATTAAAGCTCTTGTGAACATAAACTGAATGAACTGTAGTACCTGTAGCTGTTCATAGGAGCTGAATTACTATTGGTGGTAGAATCCATCACTGAATTTTCTGTTTTTTGTAAGTGTGTAGAATGACAACAACATCATGATGTTAGTGTAGCCTGCTTCCCCTCATGATCTATAGTTGTCCTCAGTGACCTTTGCTTTGCTTAGCTTTTAATAGTTTTCAGATTTTTTTCTAACCAGTATAAAAACCAAACTGTGTTTCTTGGGGTGTCTTTGTTGCAAATCAATGCAACGAATGTGTGGAGGGAATCTGATATTCACATTAATTATTTTGTTAATCTTAAGAGAAATGACTTCTTTTTTTACATCTTTTTTTTATTCCCCATTTTTTCCCCAAATGAAGATCTCGGCCTGTGATAAGCATTAGAAGAAACATTACAGTACACCCTGATAGAATTGATCTAAAGAAAAAAAACCCTGAGGACCATGGTGAAATAAGGTAAATGATAAAGAAATTACTCTTATCAGAAGCCTTGGTGTATTGAGCTTTCTGCTGTCAAAAGTCATTCAGTGATCATGTTTAAGTGAAGGGATATAAGAGCCATGCAGGTTAAGCAAATGTATCTGCATATGTTTATTTTGACTTCCTGAATTTCATCAGGCTACTGTGCTAAAGACGAGGTGTGGAGTATGTCTTCTTCCTAACATTCATTTTTGGAAATTAATGTCACCTTGTCTCTTTAGACTTTTAACACAAGTCTTTTGGCTTGAAAAGCTTTGTCTTGAGTAGACACAGAAGAGCAAATGCTTAATTTCTTATTAACCATTTTTTCTTGCTTTGTAATTCAGTCTAGTAGGCAGCAAATATCACAGTCAGAAGACTGATCAGTTAAAACTTTACATTCTCTTGGACCATGTAATACTAATTTCTTGGCACTTTTTACAGGATGGATGTGAAAGCATGTTTTAAATACACTGCAAACCCCAGAGATTTAAATCCAAGAATAAGTAAGTTCTGAAGATAAATATTTTTGATCTGTTTGTTACATGGTGTTTTTTTTTTGGTTTTTTTGTTTTTTTTTTGAGTTTGTAATGGAAAAATATTGCTCGAATTATAGTGACTCATCTCAGACAGTGACAAATTTAAAATGTGACTCAGTGCTAAGCTCAGCTGTTGCACAGTCTGTATTTAGAGTCATGTCATGCTGGTGTGTTAAGCTGTTCTGTGGATGACAGACTAAAGCTTTCTAAGTATTAGAACTGCCAGTGAGCAAATGGCTGCTATACAGATCCAAACCATTTTGTCTCTCTAGGTTAGTGCTGCTTTAGAGAATAATTTTTCATTATACGTTTTTATACATTCTTAGTGAGCATTATTTCTTATTGGAGGCTTACCCTATGAACCTATCCTGTATTCATGAAAATGGTTTTGTGGAAATTATTAACTGAAATAAAAAAATCTGCGTTAATAGGAGAAGACTGGAAGACTGTACCACAAAAACATAAAGCACTTGTTACAATGCTGCTGTTACAACCTCTTGGAGAACTGTGTAGGATTTTGAGAGGAAATGAGAAGAACTTTAAGGCAAATGACCCTTTTTCTCCTGCGTTGTCTTGAGTTTCTCAGTTACTTTTAAAATCCAAAGGCTGTGCCTGAATGAGGTGCTGGTCCTTCAGCAGGTGAAGTGCTTGCTGCTCTCAGTGCTTTGGCACACTGAGGGCTGTTTCCACTTGTGCAGCACTGGATTAGCTCGTTGAAGCAATCATTAAAAGATGCACCAAATTCAGATCTAGTAAAACACATCTTAGCACACAACTGGACAGCTCTAGTCGCACTTCTGCTTTCAGTGTTAAATTTATCAGTGTACCTTAACGTCAGAATCCTGCTGGCTCTCAGGTGCCATTTGGGACCCAAGAGGGATCCCCTACAGCGCAGTCGGGGTATTTACAGTGGGTAGCTCAGCCCTCTGCTGGCTCCGCACAACAATTACAGCTCCCCCAGCCAGCCCCGCATGCCCATAAGGGAGCGGTTTATTAGGGAATAACAGGATTTGGTTTTGAAATTTTCTTCAGATTCACACATGGGATACCTGGCCCTCAAGTGTGGCAGGACAAAACTGACATGACTAAAACCAGTTTATGAAGCCCAGCACTGGCCTGAACAATCTTCTAGAATAATGCTTAAGATTATACCTGGTGAAATTAACACTCCTTTTAATATGGAAATGATTATTTTTTTCTATAATGACCGACTATTTTTTTCACATAGAGATCAATTACACATTCGAAGTGGAGAACGAGAGGCGGCAGCTGGGCCTGCCCTCCAGGGTGCGTTTCAGTGACCACTCGTCTGATCAGTTCACTGCAAGTACAACCCTCAGGGGACAGAACTCATGGGAGTGTGTGACTACAAAGCTTATACTGCAGGTAAGGGAGACTGTTTGTTTTATTTAGATCCACTTAAAACAAAAGAATGCTCCTCTTTTTGCAGCCTCATGGAAGGAGCCTTTGTATATAGCTTTTTATATAATTTCAAAGTCATAGGCAATACAAAACTTCAAAAACAGAAACCCACCATAGTTTACTATTCCCTACACACATGCCGCTTCCTCCTGTTGCCTTTCTAGCAAAGTATGGATAAAATTTGTAGCCACTGCAGCACATTCTGGAGGTCAATAGAGCTGAACAAATTTAGAACAATAGAGAGGGACTAAGTGCCAAAAACGGAGAGCTGCTTCCAACAGAAATAATTGTTACAGAATTTTATAGTGTGACTGTTCAGGAAAAGAATTTCAACCCATGGGTTTTGGAGTGGATGAATGGGCAGGACAAGAAAGCTTGGTATATGCTCTCTTGACTTGGCTGCCATAGTGGGGCTTAGAGGTGGTATTGCTCCAGAGGCTAAACAGATTCCCTCTCCATGGCTCAGCAGGAGTGAGTCAGCCTCCAAGGTTGCTTTTGACCCCAGCAGATTAAAGAACTTTAGTTTATTAATAGAATAGAATCACAGAATGGTTTGGGTTGGAAGGGACCTCAAGGATCATCTAATTCCAAATCCCATGCCATTAGCACCTTTTACTAGACCATGTTACTCAAATCTGTTCCAATGTGTTATTTTACTGTAGCTGTGTGAATTTCATAGAATTGCCATCTATGGTTCCTAGGAATTCTTAATGGTGAGAGAAATTGTCAGATTGGGAAGCCAGAGGCAAAAAAAAGAAAGTAGGGCTGGGTTCTTTGTGTTCCTGCATGTTCAGAAAGTGCTGAATTTACATACAGTTTCAAAAGCTCATCTTTGTGTTGTTTTTTCTTCTCTGCACTGTACACTAACTATGCAATTTAAAATGTTTTAACAGGAAAAAATTAAAGATAAGCTACGTCCCATTCCAATATCAGTCAATGTTAAAATTGCTGGGCTGGACTCACCATCCAAGAGAAAAGAGAGTGCACTTCCAGATCTCACACCAATTCTAAATTCGAATGAATCTGAAACAGAGACCACAAAAGTAAGCCTTTGATATCACATATTCACATAAATCTGCACTTCTTTAAAATTATGTTATTTGTGGACTGTAGAAAGCTAAATTATGTCCAAAGGAAATAACTGGGGTGGCACTGGACGTATAACTATTGGATTATTGTTTTATATTTTGTTCTGAACTTGTTACATGTTATGAACTATGTACTGGTTTTTTGCAACAAAAGTGAAGATGGGATAGCTCCTCAGTTTCTTCCCTCTCCCCAATAAGTTTAGGAGGAAATGTACTTTTGATTACAAATGGAAATTCATTGTCTCCTGCTGGGAACACTTGTCCAACATAACAAGATAATGTACACTCTTAATTCTTCCACTGTTAGGATGCTGTAATGGCATTTGAGCAATGACTGCAGCAGTAACATAAAGGGAAGAAGATCTCAGTTAAAATTCTTATGTCCTCGATGCTTATTGAAGAATCAGACTTAGATGTATTTCTTCATTAGAAGTGTACCTCTCACTTAGAATTATTCAACTCTGGTTTTAGTCACATTTAAAGTTCTAAATTACCAGCATCAAGGGCTGTATCTCACAAAGAAAAACTCAACAGGCAAGAATTAAGTCAGGATAAAATCTGAACTCTGTCCAGGAAAGTGCCTTGTGAGTTCCATATAGATGCTTTATTCAATGTGCTTCAGAAATCTCATTTTACGCTAGTATTATGTGTCAGGCAGTAAAATTGCTTTGGTTTTATTTAGGTGGAATTCTTAAAAGAAGGATGTGGAGACGACAATGAATGTCACAGCAATCTTAAGCTTCAGTACCGGTTTTGTACAAGAGAGGGAAATGAAGACAGGTTTACTTATTTACCACTGTAAGTCTCGATTAATGCACTTCTAAAGTTCAAATTATTAACAAGTGCTTAAAAGAACTTTTAGGAGAGGGTTTTGAGAAAGAGAGCAACTTTTTTTCTGTGTCTGGCAAACACAGCCCTTGGTAGTAGTATTGATTTGCCAGGGTGAGGAAGGGGGGAAGAGGGGAAGAGTTTGAGCAGAAAAGTGGTTCAGAGTTGAATGGATACTAAGTGGCCACAATAGTGCAGGAGTAGGCTAAAAGAAAAATAAAACCAATTTAACACCTGGAGAAATTAGAGTCTAAACCAGCCTTGCAGTAGTTTATTGTGTGACACTGTTAATTATTTTGCAGATGAAACTTGACTGTATGACAACTCAATAGAATATAGTCTAATAGCCCAAGAGAAGTAGTTGAAGAGAAATGGAGTAATGGTTTCATCTTAACACATGCCCCAGCACCCTGCTGCATCCCTCCTTCCTGGAGGGCCAGTGAAATTAGAGTGGGGGTAAAACGAACAGAAGGGAGTACATTTATTTACTGCCAGCAGTCAGACATTTTTAGCAGTGAGTGCCACACTCAGAAGCCAATCCTATGTATACTTAACAAGAAAAAAGCAGGTCAGTAGATGGATTCGGAGAAAGTTCATCACTACATGAGTCAGATGCAAGTGCTGGTTCAGAAAAACTATAAACTCCTGATTACTTGAGGGATTTATCAGCCTGTTCTGTCCTCTTAACTGCTGGCCACTGTGAGATGAAATACTGGTGTGGGGGAAAAATCCTATTACTGTTCATATTCATAGTTTTACTATAATTCTTCCTAATAAGAGGAGATTGTATTTGGATAAACCATCATAAGAAGCAAACTTGCATACACATTTGTTTTCCTAATGCACAGAACCCTGTACTTTCTGTTTCTGCAGTGAAAATGGCATGCCAGTGCTTGTTCTGAAAGACCAGAAAGATATTGCCCTGGAAATAACAGTGACAAACAATCCATCTGATGTAAAAAATCCACAAAAAGATGGTGAAGATGCATATGAAGCTAAACTAATTGCAACTTTTCCAGACAGTCTGACATATTCTGCATTCAGAGAGATGAGGGCTTATCCTGTAAGTATTTTTAAGAGAAAAAATACTGAAAATTTAAAAATACTTCCAGCATATTTTTACTTGTAAATGTATTCTGTTTAATCAGGAAAAACAGCTAACGTGTGGTGCTAACCAAAATGGTTCTCAAGCAGAGTGTGAACTTGGAAATCCTTTCAAAAGAAATTCTAATGTAAGTTGCACTTTACTCAAGTGTAAAATCTTGTCCTGACTGACTGCAGTCATTCAAAGTTCCTGTGTGTAGCAACTGGAAATGTGATTTGGATCCATCTTTTTAACTCTAGAACTTAATACTGAAATTTTCTATAAAATTTCACGTATCGATGTATCTTATAAAGAGCTCATATATCTGTCTTCTTTCTTGTTTAGGTAACCTTTTATCTGATCTTAAGTACCACTAAAGTTAATGTTGATACAACAGACTTAGAAATTAACCTGAAGCTGGAAACGTAAGTTTTCTTTGTGTGCATGCACCTGCACTTTGCTTTGATATACAGTTGTAAACATTTTGAATTCGTTTGCTTGATTCACAGAAGTAATTTAGTAGTAGAGAGAAACCCACTAAATTTGTAAAATAAACACCATTGTTTCCTTTTCATTGTAGAACGAGCACTCAAGTTAATTTGACTCCAATTCCAGCCAGTGCTAAAGTGGTTCTTGAATTGCTTTTATCACTTACTGGGTAAGTGTCGATGCATGACCGATTGGGGGGTCTGGGGACAGTTTTGCTTCAGACTCATTAAAATCTTTTATTATTCTCCTTTCCCACCCCCACCTGAACAGAGTTGCTAAGCCTTCTCAGGTATATTTTGGAGGTAACATCATTGGTGAGAGTGCTATGAAATCTGAAGATGATATTGGAAACCTCATAGAGTTTGAATTCAGAGTGAGTAATTTAGATTAATGCCAACAGCTGCTTTCAGTCAAATGCACAGCTTTTGCTTTCTGCATATGAATACTTAGAAAAGTTGCTATAATGAAATTGGCTTTCTTTGTCCCAAAACCGTGACTTCCTGATCAGAACATGCAGTTTGACTGTGGACTAGAGCTTCTTTAGATCTTAATCTTTTATGATCATATTCTGAGGAAGTGGCCTGAGGCTGTCTGCACACTTTTTTTGGAGCAGTTCATGCACATTCAGTTGTACGGCATAAAAGCCCCTGCAGGGAGGGAAGAAAGTTAAAGCAGAACCTGCCTGGGGCCTGGCCAAGCTTGGCTGGTGCACACAGGCAGAATGGCCTGAGCACAGAGCCAGTGCAAGGAGGGGCTGAGAGAGCCCCTCTGAATGTGTGAATCTATTTCACTGTCTTGGTCTTCTGCAAAATATAGTAAGGAGGAGACTAAGAGAAATGAAAGTCCATCTCTGTCAGTCCTTTACTTCTTTCTGTACCTTGTCCATGTATTGTAGCAGCAGCAGTTCTCTGTGTCAGAGTTCCTCAGAAACTTGCACTTTGCCTCAGTTATGCAACTGACTGATTTGTTAACTCTAAACTGGAGTTGTCTTTCACATGAAAATTAATTTCTAAATCCAACAACTAAAAGTTCATATTAGGGAATTCTATGTATTTTTATGTATTTCCTTGCTCTCCAAGTGTGCTAGTTTTAGTATATGTTTTGTCTTTGTACTATTTTGACTGCCTTTCATGTGATCTAAATTTCCTGTTAGCTGTGTGCTTAAAGCTTGTCCAAGTCAATGTTTACAGCAAGAAAATCCCTCTGAAAAGTATTTCACAGTTTAAACAATGTTTGTTTTGACAGGTAACTAACCTGGGCAGACCACTGAAAACATTTGGCACTGCTTCCCTGGACATCCAGTGGCCAAAAGAAATTAGTAATGGCAAATGGCTGCTTTATTTGATAAAAATAGACTCCAAAGGCTTGGAAAAAGTCTCCTGTCAACCTGAGAAGGAAATCAACAATTTGCATCTTGCAGTATGTTACCCTGTCTTCTGTTCATGAATTGGTACAGCATGAAAGCACCCCACAGTGTGTGAGAGCAAGGCATGAGAGCTTGCCTCTGGGAGGAGTTACTTTTTATCTTAAGCAGCTCAAAAGCACAATACATGACCAATATATCAGTGAATAAGCCTATCAGGATAGGCTGATTTGCTGAAGGATAGATGCTATATCACAATGACTGTTTTTGCAATGGGCACTGCTGTCACAGGTCTTACATAGGATGAAACTGCTGACTGTTCTAACAAATTTCATCAGTATTATTGAAAACTGCTCAGTAATAAAAACATCTGAGTTGTTACTCAAAAACCAATAACTAAACATCTTCCCAGCCTGGGGGCATTTCATGTACATTTTTCAAGACAAGGAGCTTGAACTTAAATTTATTTATTTACAACAAATATAAAAAAAAGCAATTTTCATAGCCCAGGATTGTGCCTATCTAGCAAAATCTTTTTCCTAAAACTTGAGCTGCATTTTTTTTTTCTTCATATAATCTTAAGTTCATATGGGAGGAATTTTTGTTTTCCACCATTAAAACTGCATGCACATAAACCTGTTTTTGTCACATCATTATTAGTTAATATAACTTGCAGTGAGTGTAATTAGTATACAGTTAAAAAACCTGCATCTACTGACCGTAGCACATTCTTACTCTTTTAGCAGACTACCATTAATACCCTTCAAACAAAAACAGAAATAGCGCTTAAAGCTTAATAGATCTAAACCTTCCCTTGCCCTATTAAAGAGAATAGTCTGTTGGCCTTTCTTTATGTAATCTCAAATTTTATTCGTAGCAGTAAATGTGGCTAAGTAGGGATATATAATGCTGTCAGTCATGTGCTGATTTTGGAAGAAGAAAATACTGAGCTCTGGTTTCTCTGCTTGTATGAATGAGAAGATTCTTATGATAAACCGCTTTTTATTTTTTTACTTTTGTTTCCTTTTAGGAATCCCATAACTCAAGAAGGAAGCGTGAAGTTGCAGAGAAGCAGATTACAGACAGCCAGGCATTTTCTTTATTCTCAGAAAGAAAATACATGACCTTGGTAAGGATATTGCATCATCCATATTCTTGTCAGATACCTCCTTCTGCAGTCAAAATAGGGCTTTTCCGAGTTTGGCAGAGTGAAAGAAATTCTCTCTTTCCCTTCTTTTTATCTTATATCCAAGTATCAGTGCTTTTAAAATTTGAACATTTAGATTATCTACTGTGAGAAAGAACTAGGAAAGAGTATCTACATAGGTGTTTACATTAAAATAAGTGAGTAATAACATCTTCATTGTATATTCACATTGCTGTCAGTACAAACAGATAGTGGTTCTTGCATGTAGGTATGACGCATATATCCAGTTTTTAATCTTGGGATGAGGTTTAAACTACTTTACATGTAGAAATGTGTAATTGCAGAGCTGCAATGTGAATGCACGCTGTGTGGATGTAAAGTGTCCCCTGAAGGGTTTAGACAGCAAGGCATCTATTGTGCTGCGTTCCAGACTGTGGAACAGTACCTTCTTAGAGGTAAGTCCTCTTACTTGCCCTTTTTGAAAGGTCAGAGTTCTTTCCTGTTCTGTGTCTAATATTCATGTTTTATTTTGGAACAGGAATACTCAAAAATGAATTACCTTGACATTCTTGTTAGGGCTTCTATCAATGTTCCTGTTGCAGCTAAGAATGTCAAACTCACAAATGAAGTTGCTCAGGTAGGTTCAGTGTTTAATGCTAACCACGTGTTACGGTTGTGATTGTTCTAGCTTATCTCCAAAGACCAGGAATGAAACAAATTTAAAACAAAACTTGCTAAAAGTTTTAACTTTTAAATTGAGTTTTGAATTACTGCTAATTTTTACCTTTTAATGGGGTTGAATAAATTCATTCAAATGATACCAGTGGGAACTTTTTCTTCAAAAGCATTTTGTAGAAGACATCTTGTTAGAGGAGAGATAAGACTATTTATATTGCAGCTTTCTAATTAAAAATTCTTTAATTCTTTCTAAAACACTCCTTCCACCGGCACATTTTCCATCCTGTAGGTGCGTGTTACTGTATTTCCTGAAAAATCAGTAGCCCTTTACACAGGAGTTCCGTGGTGGATCATCGCAGTGGCTATCCTTGCTGGAATACTCATGCTTGCACTGTTGGTATTCTTACTATGGAAGGTAAGCTTTTAGTCATCTGGTTATTTTTTATTTTCTGCTCTATAACTGACAAGATAGCAAACTAATTAAGTAAATGATGAAGTATTTGGGACTCAAAATAGGGCAAAACTGCACAAATCATACATGATCAGTTTCTCAGTTTTTGTAACACTTGGAATGAAAATGGTTGTACGGGCAGATTTGCTACATAATTTTTCTGTTTTCACATCCTCCAAAGTAAGTATTTTGAGCTCCACATGAAAGTTGAGACAAATGTTCAGAGGCCATAGTTTCATACAGATGGGTGCAGCTATTGGAGGTGTAAAACTTCATGTAAGCTATTTACAAATGTTTTAGTAGGGCTCTGTTCTCATAACATCAGAAATACCATTAAACTGGTAGTAGATGAAAATAACCAAAAGCACAGTCTAAATACATAACCAAGTGTGCTAGTGAATTTCTTATTATTGCTTTATCTTAGAAACCTTAAAGGAATAAATAAAAAGGTATAACAAATGATTAACTATTTGCAAAAGAAAAAATTAAGTATGTTTTTTTCTAATGACCTTTGTAAAAATGCCAATTATTTGTGGTTCCAAGTATAACAGAGCCGTTCTCTTAGTTTTTACAGGTGTAGGCAGTTAGCATTTGCTGTTATGGGACTGCAGAAGTTATTAAGGAAGAGGAGGTGAAGACTATTCATCTGTCACTTTTTTTCCAGTGAAACTGCAGCAGCTAGCTTAGCAGTTAGCAGGAGGTGTTTGCTGCAGGTTACTTCCCATAGGATAGTTCTAGTTTCCTTCTTTTCTAAAAAATGCCCAGCTGCTCCTGAAAATATTTCTGATGAATGAATACTGTGTGGGCTGTTAGGTTGTAACTACTTCTGTTTTACTGTGCATGAAAATACAAACATTTTTCACAGTGAAAAATGCTGTTTTTTATGACAGACTGTGCTATTCTAGGAACATTGTACTGGAAAGACAGATACATCATTGGTTTAAGACAAAAGCTTGTATTGAAGGAGTCAAAGAAGTAACTGGTTTTGTTCAACACACTGTGGTTTTGTCTGTCCCATGTATTAGTCCTCAAACAAGTTTCTGTAGAGGCTTCTTTCTGCTCTTCACAGCCACCCTCAGTTGCTATGGACATACTGTATTGTTGCTTTTCTTAAAAAAAAAACCCAAACAGATTCTCTACAGATTTATCAAAATGCCTCTAAAATAATATTCTCAGATTACTTTGTTAATAACTCAGGTTATTTTATTCTGTTATTATATAGATCAAGTTAGCCCAAGAAGTTCTCAGATCTAGAAACAACTGAATTCTTGTGATGATTTTTTCTTTTTTTTTTTTTTTTGGCCTGTGAAGGGGTAACGGGAAGACAGTTGACAGTTAAGTCAGTTTTAATAGGTTTGACTTCTTCCAGTCCACAAAAATTGACTAAATACCTTCCTTCCTTGTAGTGTGGTTTCTTCAAGAGAAATAAGAAAGATCATTACGATGCCACATATCACAAGGCTGAGATCCATGCTCAGCCATCTGATAAAGAGAGGCTTACTTCTGATGCATAGTACTGATCTACTTCTGTAATTGGTAACTGATGATATTTTTTAATTTCTAGCTGTGGCACGTGCTATGGTTGCAGTGGCTAACTGTGAAGCTTTTTCTGCAAAAGTTCTATTAACTTTTGGATTTTAAGCTATCATACTTGCTTGCTCCTTCTTTCAATAGATTTTCAACTTTTGGTGCATGTGAACACACAGAGGTTTACCCTGGTCTAAAATGCTTCTTATTTATTTTTTTTAAAAACATGGTGATCTGTTGCAATGGGCTTTAGTATTTTTTTTTAATTTGTGCTTTAACATTACAAGTAAGTCTTTGGCTTGCAAGATGGGAATCAACACTGTAGAGTTAAGATGTAAAGATAAGACTAGATAGACAATACATAAATTTGCTTTACTAACCTTTAGTGCATGCTGAATGGTACATGCTGCTTACATCAGAGAAGGGTTTTCATAATGAGAATTTATTGCGTGGAAACATCTGTTTTACTTGAGTTCTAAGGTATACTTCTCTAGGAACACACTTTGCTGAAGTTACAAGATGCATGATGATTTATGCTTCTAGCAACCTTTATTCCACTTAAGATATTACATGCATGTACATTGTATCCATAAGTGTGCTTGGGGTGAGGGGGTGGGGAGGAATTCTTTATGAATTATTTTAAAACAGTGTTTAATGAAACTATGAGATGGCTAAAGATTTGGTCTTTGCTCACTGTAATTTTTTTTTAAATTCAGTTCCATCTAAGTTCTAATATTAAAAAAAACCCCAAACCATTGACCAAGCAGAACTATAATATCCAGCACCCTAAATACTATGAACAAAACCTTGCCCACTTTAACATGTTCTTATCCCTGGCAGTATCTAATGACAGCTGGATGGCACAATGTCTTTTAAACAGCTCTCCTGTGCATAGCAGTAAATGTCCTCATTAGATGAATGAACAGCTTTGTACTGGAGGGAGTCTTTTTAAGGTATTTAATTACCATGGATAGGCAGAGCATGCCCTTTGTCTTTAACTGCTGCTGAACAGCTAATGCAGACCTCTTGGCTCACATTTTTACAGCTAAATATACTAGATTTTTGGCCTACGTACTTCTGTTTTCAATTTTCTTACCTGCATATTTGTGTGAAGGAAGAATTTGCTGCCTCTACAGTTGTAGGACTTTGGCAGCAACTTAGACCTAAACTGTTCTTTTCCTTCTCTGCGCAGTGCGGGTTCTTCCGGCGTTCCAGGTACGAAGACAGTGTCCCCCGCTATCACGCTGTGAGAATTCGAAAAGAGGAGTGACAGATCAAAGATGGGAAAAGCCAAGACCCTGAGACAAAACAGTGGTTCACCAAATGGAATGAAAATGAAAGTTATTCTTAGGCAAAAATGTTGTTTATCCACAAAGTTCAGAGAGAAGTTAAGGTTTTCATTCATGGAATACTGATGGATTTAGACCTGTGAACACTATGGACATTCACCATTTGATGGTAGATATTACTGCTTATATTGAGGCTTTTATTTGCACAGTTAAAATGAGCTTCAACAGAATTTATTTGCCTTATTTAATTTCCACACTGCCTCTTCATCCCCCTTAAATCTAACCCACACTTTTGAAAATAGTATGTTGATTTGGGGTCTTTTCTGCAAAATAAGCAAAACCACTACAGCAGTTTTGATCCTCCTGTGATCCTGACTATCTTCCTAGTTATTTAAGGAATGCATGATTAAGGTCAAGATGAGTTCTCCATTGTTCCCTCAATGCACAGTGCTTTATAAACACACAGTGGCCTTATCACACTTCGTTCAAGTATAACTAAAGACCTGCAAGTCTGCTTTAGTCATAACCTTTGCCTGCTGCAGTAGTTAGGGCTTAACGAAAAGCATCATCATAAATTACATGTGCAATGGGTCATGTTGTTTGATTTTGTTTTTTTTTTAAAGATCAGATTGTGTGATTCTTGCTCACAACAAATATACACAGGTTTTTTTTAAGAGAGGCTTGAATATTAGATGTACTTTCTGTATATATATATATTTTAGTCATTTTTGTATTTATTTTTATTATAATCATTGTCTTTGACTAACCAGTAGGCCAAAGACTACTGAATTTTTAAATCCACTGTTCTTTGTGTTTCTGTTTTTGAGCTTCAGATTATGAGAACTGAGGCTTTCACTGCATTTTAATAAATTACTGAAGGTGCCAGTGCTTTCTAAAATGTAAATATTAATGCAACTGATGTGCATGGGTGCTTTCTTTTCCTGATGCTTGTAACATCAGGTCCTGTAACATGATTTGTATATGACTGTGGACTGTTTAACAATTTGGACACCAAGCTGAAGTAGTGTTTTAGATACCATTTTATACTCACTGCAAGAAAGTGAAAAGTCTTACGGAAACCTCTTTGCAGCTTCATAAGGACTTTCTGGTTGGCAAAAGTCATTGACTACTGCAACTGCTGTATAGCACTTGAAGGAGGCCATAGATGCCTTACTTACCTTAACTGTTGGGATCTGAGCTGATCCATGTTGAGACTACTGAATCATCTTGAACACCTGAATGTTGATAAAAGTAGAACCATGTTGTTAGTAATCTGGTTATTGTAGCATAACTGAGAAAATTATTTAAAGAGTTTACTTTTTTACCCATATTCTAAAGCCTTGGTACTATTTAAGAACAAAGATTTAGCTCACAGTTGTGTATTCCATGTGAAAAAAAATTCTGCTCAAAAAGTATGCATGGTAATTGCTTGTAATATGAACTTCGCAAAAACCTCTTGGTACTTTTTCCCCTCACAGGGTAAAAACCTGCTAGGAGGGCAGTTGTCAACTATCTTACATTTACTGCTAACTTTGAATGTGCCTTCTTGGAAGGTGTGGTCACCTAAAAAGTTACCTTTAGGGTTAAGAAAAATGAGTCTATTAAACTAGATAATCTCAGTATGTTAAGACCCTGACTTACAAACGCTTATATATTAATTCAGACATTACCCAATTTTTGAGCTTCTAGAATCCTAGCTTATTTGCTTAAAGGCTCAGCAGAATCAGAAGCCAGGCTAATCAGGGGCTAAGAAGCTTGAGAAATACCCCTGAATATAAAATCAGATTGTGGCCCTCATCTAAGAACATGAATGTCTTAGCAGTGTTAAAGTTCTTGAAAATTAGTCATGTCACGGATATATTTTTATCTCAAACTCTTGTTATACCAGCTAAGAATGCTACATCATTCCATGATTAGAAATTACCTGTGGATATTTGTATAGAAGTGTGAAATAAATTTTTTAAAATTAAAGATAGCCTTGTTAATAGTGATTTTTATCATACTTAACTGAGGTGGCCACAGCTAAGAAGAACAGGCTGCCAGTGGCAGGCTTTAACAAGTTCTCTCTCAGCACTGCTGTAGCCCTTGCTGCCCTGCTCCATGCTAGGGGCAGATAAGGAACAGCAGGAGATAAGGCACAATCTCACGCTCACAGGCTCGCTGCTGCTGCCAGCACTGGCCCGAGTCAGAGCACAACGTGCCAGCCCCCTCCTGGACACGGCTCCCCTCTCCTCACTCCATGCTTGCACTCCTGCTGCCCCAGGGCCCTTCCATGCAAGCAACCTCCTGAAAATTTTCTTAAACTGTGCCTGACAAGTATTTGAGTAAGGAGTGGAGATGGATACATCCCCCAAAATTGGTCAAGGACCTATTTGTACTCAGCAGTGGAAATTTGATATTGACATTCAGTAACACAATTGCAGGGTAGTTTTGAGTCCACCAAAAAAGCCCTATGGAAAAGCTAAAATTATGCAGGGAAGAAAATCCCACAGACAAAATGTGGTTCCACCTCTTAAGATGTCAGTCCTCACTGGATGCTTTGCTCATTGTTGCTAAAAGGCCTTTTGATGCAACAAAGCCCAAAGATGAAGGTTAGTTGGAGATGCTAGGCCACTCTGTGTTGTTGCTCCCAGAAATTGAACCAGAAACTGCCAGTAGACCCTTCAGAGCATCTCAAAGAGAAGAACTCAACCTGCTCTTATTAAACAATTGCTCTTCTTTACATGATGGCCACAAACATTTGTTTACAAGAAGACAAAATATCAACTGGCAGAACAGTTAAGTAGCTGATCATAGTAAGTTATTGTATTTGGCTTTATATGTCTGTTCATACATACCATATACAGACTAGTACTAAATGGAGTATATACAATCTATATAGTGGTAGAGCACTATAATAGTGTATGCGTACAGAATGTATGCTGATATATAAAACTTAATGTTTGCTATATATAGTATGTGTTTTATATCTATATAAAAATATACACACTCTATATAGTCCAAGATACAGAAGTAGAATGTTGGCAAACTGTAATACCTTCCCACATGTTTAACTGCTGCAGCACAGCAGACATGCCTTATCAGAGAATATAGGTTTCAATTTAAGGGACCACCACAGCTCAGTTTCAGTAGCCACCTGTCCATAAGGGTTATATATGGAAAAAGAGAGGCAACAGGGTGCTCAGTTGGACACAAATCAGGAATCAGCACGTGAAGTAAAAGGAAACTTCTTAAAGGGGCACTGAACCAGCAATCCCCATAAAGCACCCTAGTTGCAATGCTGAGCATCATGGCTGCAGTGTGTCTAAACTCCACAGACTGCACAGAACCAGAGAGCTGCTCATGTTCAACAGCTGCAGTAACTTCTCCCAGCACAGAGCAGTCAAGTGTGTCAGCAGTTGGTTTGTAAAGGCCAGGAGACCAAGCTGTGACAAAACAACCAGGCAACTGCAGCCGGTGCTCTGAGCCAGCAGAAGGCTGCGGACATGCTTGGACATGCTTCAGCTGCCTCGTCAAACAGCACAAGAGTGGAAGCAGTGTATTTCCCTATAGGGACTGTGTAATCAGTTGCTTCAGTTTTTTATCCCAGTCCTCAGACATTGTCTGTCAATGTCTGTCTTTCCAGGCCCCAGAGTCATAATTCATACTATACACCTTTTACAGGCTCATAAACCTTGTTGAGTCCTAACCTTATGAGCCTTGTGAAAAAAACACAGCAGAACTCCTTATCCCAAAAGACTGCTGCTGTAACGGGCCTTAAACCCCAGCTACGGTGTGACATTGTCACTATGAAGGGGTTGGGGACCTGCAGTCTGCATTTTTCATATTACAATGAAAAACTCCCTTCTTCCTTTTCTAGCTCTGTGAAACAGTTCTTTGCAAGCAACACCTTCTCAGGGCCATACGTGCCTCAAATATCCCAGACAACACAGAGAACAGATTTTTGCAGGAGGCGGTATCCTTGCTGCTGCAGACCAAGATAAACCTCCATCACTACTACACAATGCTAACTATGTATTTTATCCCTCAATCCCAGTGTCTTGGGGGATAGGGAAGGAAGGGACAGAGAAGTCAAACGCTTTTGCTAGGAACATATGAAATAACGCAAGTGGTACGTTGATTAAAAGAAATGTTTGCAGGATACTGTTTGGTTTCTTGACGTGGAGGGGTCCAACAGTGCCCCAGCCCAGAGCTGAGAAGTGCATCACTGGCAGCCTGCTTACAAGGCACTCTGACTGATTCCAGCTTGGCCAGGAGGAGCAGTAAGAAAACAGCAACCCTGGACCTGACCACAGATCCACCCAGACCAGCATCCCACCTCTGACAGCTATTGAGACTTGTCCACAGTGTCCACAAAATACTTTGTTGTTCCTGTTCCCCAAAAACGTTAATGCTTAACTTCAGTAGCTGTGTAGTATATTTTTCCTGTATCAAAAAGACATCTGTAGAATCCTAAGAGTATCTCAAATTGGAAGAAACCCGTAAGGGTCATAGCTCCTCACAGAACTACCTAAAACTAAACTGTGTGACTAAGAGCATCCATGATAATCATAGAATTTCTCCAACTGATTCCTGATCCTGAATCACAAAGCTGCACATGGGAAAAATTCACAAACTCCACAGTTTAATTATACACTGGATAAAACTAAACCCATGTGTTCTTAAATCTGCCTTAGTTTGAGAACTCCTATAGAAACCTCTCCATATTTTTGACCACATTTTTATATATTTTTATTTCTATCTCTACAAAAAAGGGACCAAAGCCAGATGAACCAGTGTAAGCCTAAGAATTTGTCTAGCACAGCAAAAGCTCAATTTACCAACAAAAACCTAAGAATGAAGACCTAAGAACAACAGAAGAATGAAACCTAAGAACAGCAAACAATTTGTGCAGGTTAAGTACACAAGCTGAGAAGAGACGTGGCTAAATGGGCCAGGTGACTCTGCAGGCATTGCAGCCAAGCATATAAACTACTGAAAGAAAAGAAAGAAATATTCTAAGGATATTCACACCTGGCAACTTAAGCTTTATCATTAATCTGACCTGCACCTACTTTGGAGGACCTTAAAGAAAAGGAAAAAAGCACTTACATGCAGCACCCAAGAACTGATTACTGCCAGTGTCACCTTAACAAACAAGAAAGTCTTTCTATGTAAACACCCTGCAGTATTAAAACTTAAAAAAATAAAGTTCAACTAAATATTGTGTTTTCAGTTCTTTTGAAGTCTGAATTGTTCTGTCCTATTTAAATTATTGATCCAGATGTATTAGAATTTCAACAACATCAATAAGCATGAATATGAGTAGGAAAAATGCAAAATAACAAAAAGAATACACTTCTCCTTTTTGGTTTGCATAAGAATTTACAGAAATTAGCACATTAGAGCTCTGGCCAGCATCACACTGTATCACATCAGAGCAAGCCCTTAGAAAATCATCAATGAGAGAAACAGGTTTTAGGGGAGAAAAAGCATTCAAAATTTTCTCCAATATTCTAACAGAACATGTTTACATGGATCAGGAGCTGATCAATCGTTCAAACAAGATGAGGAAAACACCATTAGGTAAATAGAGAGGTTCTTCTCTGAAGAACAAAGCATTTAAAGAATTATCCACCATTCTTTTATCCAGTTACCCCTGTGACAGCTCATCCTGCACAACTTTTCCTGAGAAAAGTGTTCACTGTTTACGTGACTCTGTATGGTCTCTAGCTTACAATGCACAATGATTTATTTAACCTCTGGCAGCCTTTGCCACATCTTGTGGCTGGGGACTGCTGTCCAAAGATAACTTTAGGCAGAAGGCCAGTTTTTAAGGCACGTCTGTAAAGCTGAAACACAAACCAACAAAACAGTAATATATACATCTAAAAGATGAAGCCAATCCAGAGCCATCATAAGAAATTGCAACAGTTTACAAAAACTCCATGTACTGCTTGTAGGCGTTGCTTTAAACTAGTGCTGACTCACAACTGAGAGACCATCATAAAATGGTTTTGAGCACAGCAATTCTCAAGTACAAGTCCCAAACTATTACAGACTTGTGCAGCACGAGCTACTCCTTGGTGTTGTTGGAGTGGCCTACAAGCAGCAATAAGCAAAACCTGCCAACAAGCTGTATTTGTAGAAGTCTTGCAGAGACAGACGAGCTGTCTGTTTGCCAATTAGCCACCACTCCCCGGCCAGAGCAGAACAAGCCATTCAGTTTTCAGCAAAAGATTAAGGTATAGTTGGATTACAAACCAGATGAAAAAAGCAGTCTAGTCCTGCTTCATTCTCACATAGTATTGGTGCAGTTACTGCCCAGGAAACTGCATCTGGAGGCTGACTGAATCAAACATTGTCTGTATTTTAAAGAACATTAAAAAGAAATAAGACAACCTTAAAAGGGGGCAATCCAACAAACCACTGAACAGATTAATGTGACTGCTGTATCAAAACTGCTCTAGTGGATGCCCTAGGATATCCACCCCCACTATCATATCATAGACGAGTCACAGGTACAAGATTTGTTTAAAGGAAACCAAACAATATTGAAAAGTTGATTTAATAAATTTATGGGGTGAAAACAAGTATCCACAATAAAAAAAGCAAATGAATGCAGGGCATAATCAACTGCTGATACTGTTGTTTTCTCTTTCCAGGAATGGCACCAGGAATGATGCCAGCATACTTCCACTGGAAGTCAGGTTAGCCATCAAAGGATTGCTTATCCTTCTCACAGGAGCAACCACTGCCAGCATGAACCAAATTTGCTTCACAAATCAACAAGCTCCCCACAGGCTGGACACCCTCACTTATTTTATTTTAATCAATACACAACTATAGTACATTCCACACTACATATATTACATATGTACTGTGGGTACAATCTACTGTTAACAGTAATTATAAGGGAAGGTGACCAGGGCACCTTGCCCACTGAAATGCAAAAGGTAAATTGGGATAATGTTTCTTATTGAACAGTATTTCAGTATGGTGTAGTGTGGAGAATAACTTGATGGATGGCACTGTTGAAGAGGCCTTCCTGATACATATTACTAACATTTAACAAAACCATAATAATTAGGTAACCAAAAATTTCCCTCAACTTACAACTGGAACATAGCATTAACCTGTTTATAGGCAGAGAAGCATGAGGTGACCACACTGTCACTCTGTGGAGCACCATGAACTGACTTCAGACTTGGGGGAATTGTGATGGTGCATTCCCTCCCACACCTCCTCAGGCCTGCTCTGTGATCACAGGAATTACCTCCCTCAGCTGAAGTGCAAATGAAATGGCACCATTGTTACTGGACTTTTCTCCCCCAAAATTTCCAGTCATTACAAACTTGGTTTATGGCGAGGATGGAAATATATTTTTGACTAAAGCCAAGCATCTCCTGACTCAATAAAGAGCAGTCGCAAGAGAGGCCCTTTGAACTCTCCCATACCCCAGGAGACTATGACCAGGACCTCTCCAGGTGGGACACTGCCTGGAGCTCATGAACCCTCAAGCCTGCAATACTGGAAAGACCATCCCCCTACAGCCCTCAAGGAGAAACTCTTGCCTGTTGAGAAATGTAAATGGATTTGATGTACTCCACTGAACTCAAGGGGAACTTTTCATAGTAACTCTGTACACAGAATAGATACACACACCTCTGTGCCTTTGTGTGAATTATGGCCTACGTAGTAACTAACAGAGTGAACCTTGCCTTCAAACTCTGCTAGGGCACGAGGTTAAACTGGTATCAAATATTAAATTATCAAAGCAGGTATGCTTACCAGAACAAAGGTAGCAATTATTGAAAAATTAGTATTATTTGAAAGTAGCTAAGTGCTTGTTTGACGTAAGTAGCTAGAATTGTTACAGCAAGCTGAGCTATATGGCTATATTGTGTAAGTCAAAGATGTATCACAATGAAACCTGGAACTAACAGCCTAAACATTATTAACAGTTAGAATAGACAAAACTGTAATTTAAATATTACTCAAAAAATAGTATCTGAAGCAACCACATTATAACATGGACTACAGAACTGACTGAAACTACCACAGAAGCAGACTTAAGAGGATGTGAAGATGACCTCGTGGCAAACACTTGGTAACGGAATAATGAAAGTCAAGAACGGCACAGACTCTTATATGGCTGTTCATTATGGAGTTTAGACTGTAATAATAATTGCTCAGGAGTTTCTTTGTCTGGGGGTCCCTCTTTTGAGGCACCTAGTTCAAGCTACCAGGTATCAAAATTTATGTACCAACAGATCTTTCTGATGGAGATGAGAGCCTAGTGCCAAAAATGCCTTTAACATCTATACCGCAGTAAGTTTATCAGAAATGCTTACAATCACTCTTAACGGGCTTTTT
Organism: Rhabdornis inornatus; assembly: GCA_013397075.1. NCBI lineage: Eukaryota > Metazoa > Chordata > Aves > Passeriformes > Rhabdornithidae > Rhabdornis > Rhabdornis inornatus. Next base: position 1,054,298 of record VWZS01004498.1, on the reverse strand, counting down.
TTGTTAGTATTCTAGATATTTCTACCAGAGCAGGACAATAAACCATTCAATACACAGTTTGGTGCCTCACATGTTGCATTTTAACAGGCAGTAAAGTGATTCACTGTGACACACGGTCCAAGTGCTTTTCTACCAATACAGACACATACTGTGCTCACTGCTGACCAGTAAGGAGTACATCTGTAAAGGCAGAACCCCTACTCTTCCTCCGTGATTTTTGTTTGTTTGTTTATCTTTTTTCTGGTAACTGAAAGAAACCCCAGCCCACAACGCAGCTGGGCAGACACAGGTGCGATAGCGAGAAGACACACGGCTGTTTAATGGCCCTAGGTGAGGCCCTGACCTCGCGCCGGCCCTACAGACAACGCCAGCGCTTCTGTGAGTTTCTGCAGTTTCCTGTTCCAGCCCAAGGGTCAGCCACGCCGGGAGCCGAGTCCCCGCCGCCCACCACGGCCCCATCCCAGGGGGAGCCCCGGGTGCGCTGAGCCCGCCCGGCCGAGCCCCTGGGCACCCAATGCCAGGCGAGAGCCGCTGGTGCACGGCTATCTCTCGGCCTCACCGCGGCCCCTGCGGTCCCGGTCCCCTCACGGCTCCCCGCCCGTGGACAGGGCGCACCCGCAGCCCTTCGCCGGGCAGGCGGCGGCACCGGTACCCGTAACGCCGCGTACCTGTCCGTGGCCGGGCTCCTCCACGAAGCGAGCGTCGCTTTTTCCCGTCGGGCCCTCAAAGCGCCGGGGACAGCCGAGCGTCCGCCGCAGGCGCCGCCGGGCAGCTCCGGGCACCCCCGCCCCGCTCCCTCAGAGCCGCCCTCTCGTCCGCGCCGCGCCGCTGCGGGGCCGGGCCGGGCGGAGACACCCACCCCCCTCGGGCACCTCCTCCCGGCGGCGCGGCGGAGGCGGCCGCGGCCTGGGCAGGGGCCGGGGGAGCGGCGCGGCGGGAAATGGCGGCCGGGCCGGCCTGAGCGGAGGGGACGGAGCTGCACAATGAGGCTGCTGCGCGCCCTTCTGCGCTGCGCTGCCCCGGGCAGCGCCTCCCCGGGCAATATCCCGCAGCAGGTGGACTTCTACTCACGCTTCTCCCCCTCGCCGCTCTCCATGAAGCAGTTTCTGGACTTCGGTGAGTGCCCGCCGAGCCACCCTCGACCGCTGCTCCCCCCCCCCACAGGCGCCTGTGAGGAGAGGGACGGCCACGACCCCTCACCCCGTCAGCGCTGCCTGGCTGTTGCTAACCTGTTAGTGCTGTGCTTTCTGGCAGAAAAAGGCTCTGCCTCTTGCCCAGTTGGCTCATTCCCGGAGACTGCAACTATCACAAGGTTGAAATTTAGCTGAAGACTCCAGTTTTTGGTACCACCAGCGTAGTTGGGTGTTTTGCTGCAGAACCTTTAGTGTTGGGGGAGAGGGTGGGAACAGCTGTGTTCTAACTGGTAGCGTTAGAACAGTGACTCAGACAGGTGAGACTGGTTAAGCCTTTGCTAAGCAGCATGCAGCCTTTTAAAGGCATCTTCCAAACACATGGGGCGTTTAGCCTGAGCTGGCACCGAGGGGCTGAAACACTTATCACTTCTCAGTCACTTGCTTGGGCCCTACAGAAACATCCTACCCAAATGTTGCTGTTCTAGAATGTGTGTGAAAGAAGGGACAGGATTCAGGCACCAAGAGTCATCCTGGAGGATTTGGAATCTAGTCTTGAAAATGAGTAAATCAGTAACAGGATACACAGTCTTACACTCAGTGCCAAAACCACTCCGAATTCTTCCAGGTTTGACTGTCAGCTTGGAAACAAAAAGGGTCACAGGAATTGTTTTATACTGTTTCAAAGCAAAGACCTTTTAGAGAGAAAGGTGTAAGTCAGACTGAGACACTTTTTCAAAGGCCGAGGTTGGAGCCATTCTGTAACATGTTCTGTTTCTGTACCCAAGGCATTTTGGTGTGCATACATGTTTGTGTTATATATTTAACTAGTTAATAGTTTCATGGCTTTTCATAGTTTTGCAAGTAAAACCTAGTGAGAAGTAATCCCGGAACCCCAAACTCTGTAAGACTTACAAAGACACTCTCGCAATTATCTGCTGTCAATTCATCCATCTATTCAACGTTTTACTTGTGGCAGTGAAATATATCTGACATTTAAAACTCCAGATTCCTACAGGAACGCCACCATATGTTCTGTTCCTACTGTATTTTTAAGCAATACTTAGATATACTTAAAATACTTAAAACTCAGTGTTTACTTCTACGTGTATTATTTTACCACTACTGACAAAATGCTTACCATAATATTAGTGTTTGATTTCAAGGCACACTCTTTCCTTGTGTCAAAAGATAGGCTACCTTTCTCCTCTTAGTACCTCAACATAAATTAAAGGTAATCTTGAAAACTTCTACAATATTTTTTCCCTCTCTTTTGCTTAAGGATTTAATCACAGAGAGTAAAAACTAGTAACAGAAATAAAAAAGAGTGCAAGGCAGAGACAGTATTTGTCTATAAGACGTTATAATCTGATGGTGTTTTCATTAAGGTTTTTTTTTTTTTTGCTCCTTTTGCAAGAGTGAGAGCAGTCAAAGAGGAAATAATCTGGTAAAGCTAACTTAAACAAATATTGTATAAGGAACTTTAGGTCTGGTCTTGGGTTTGCAAGCATTTTGTGCCTTAGTCTGCTTCTGTAGTTTTCTTCAACCAGCTTCTTCACTTTTAGGTAAGTTCCCTATTAAACGCTGTTCTGGCGGATTTTTGTTTTTAAAAAAAATAGTAATTTTTAATTCTCATACTTGAGTGTGTGCAATCCTTAATGATTTTTTAATTTCCTTGTGGGTTCTCTAATTGCTCCTAAATGTTTTTTTCCCACATATGTAAATTTATCACATATTTTCTGTAGGAGTTTTACCCATTCTTTGCCTAGCTATAGACTGTAGCTGCACAGGGGAAGAGAGTCATTTGCCTGTTCAGTTTGCCTGCCCTATACTGCCTTCCATATTTGACCCAAGATTGCAAAGATAAGGCCTTCAGATACAAAAACTATTTTTTGAAATGTAATTTTTGGAGTATATGAGGCATTTAAAGATTATATTTACACTCTTATACCTCCAATCTGAATTGTTCCTGGAATTTTACCCAAGAAAAGGGAAAAGCCAGTAGCAGTCATGCTGAAATGCAATCTGACTAGGGAGAAGAATTAAAGGCAGAGGTCATATGCAGACAATGCATAATGCTGCTAAGTGCCATTGTGGAGGAATTTATTGTAAGTTACTCACTTTTTTATTAACTGACATTGTTTCATCAGTGTAGTTTATTATGTGTCCAAGTCTGCATGTTTTAAAGTAAACGGCTCTATTTCAATGTGGTGAAGATTTTTCATGTTTAAGGCTTCCTTTTTTCTTTACTCATCCCGTCCTTTAATCTTCTTCCCCAGCTTCCCCAGGCCAGATGGAAGGAGTGAACTGAGCAGTAACACAGGAATTAATTTTTAGGAGATACCTGTTGTTAAAACACCAGACCTGAAGTATGCACCTCACTGCAGCAGATGGGCAGGTTAGGAAGTTCAGATGCTGTTTACCTGACAGTCTTTAAGTCTAGAAAGAAGTCTGGCTGAGAATGAAGTACAGCATTTCTTAGTCTGTTCCCCATGTTGCACCCTCCTTTCTCGCCTAGGAAAACAAGCTTTGTCGCAGTAAAAGCAGGTCTTGATTTTTAATAACCACATTTAATTGCCACCCCCAGAGATGACACTTACAAAAGGACAGGTCAATTATCAAAAGAACCAGTATTTTCATTTCTAGCTTTTAAAAATGTAAAAAACTAAATGTATTGGTATCCTAATGGCTGAGCAGAGTAGCTGTCCTACTTTCATTTCTTTCTCACTATTCATGTGAATTAATTCCCCTGACTTCTGTTCCTGTAAGACTGAATTTAAGCTACAACAGATTTAGTTGAAAATGAGACCAGTATTACTGAATTTATTTTCTGACAGTGTTTGAGTTACAATAATTCACTAAGATCAGTGATGAAAAGCAGGGTGTATGGGATTATGATATTTTGTCAAGCATCCTTCTTATAAGTAGTTTCCTGTGCTGGTTTCATTTGCTTTTCTGACATGCTCAGAATGACATATTGTTTGATCAGTGCTGGTTAGGGTCAATGTTTGCTGCAAATAAAATGAACAATATACATGGATAGAAGCCATATTTAAAGTTGAATGGTGTAAGTCTGTAACTGTTGCATTAGTTTCTGTTTATATATTGAAGATTCTCATTACTGCAACAGGAAGGTTTCAGTACGTGATAAATTTTCAAATACAAGTGTGCTGCTGCTATGAAAGAAACACCAGCTTACCAGCCTGGCTGAGTCAGCTTTGAAATCAAGGTATAGGCCTCTAATGCAAGAAAGTAAGTTTGTGTACTTCTCTACCGTAAATACTGACTTCATTCTGATGTCATATTGATCTTAGGGTCTGAAAATGCTTGTGAAAAGACTTCATTTATGTTTCTGCGACAAGAGCTGCCTGTGAGATTGGCAAACATAATGAAGGAAATAAGCTTGCTTCCAGACAACCTCCTAAGAACACCTTCAGTTCAGCTGGTGCAGAGCTGGTAAGAACAGTGACATTCCATTCCTTGAAGGGTGCCCTTCTGCATATACACAGGTTGGAGGAACTCTCTTCTACTGTAAGAACATTCACAGGCTTGTTACATGAACATCACTTATTTATACTGAGATGTTAAATATACCAGTGTGATAAATTTACATATGTGGGAAAAAACCATTTAGGAGCAATTAGAGAACCCACAAGGAAATTAAAAAATCATTAAGGATTGTACACACTCAAGTATGAGAAATTAAAAATTACTATTTTTTTAAAAAACAAAAATCCGCCAGAACAGTGTTTAATAGGGAACTTACCTAAAAGTGAAGAAGCTGGTTGAAGAAAACTACAGAAGCAGACTAAGGCACAAAATGCTTGCAAAACATAGCAGAAACCATTTACAAGACAGGTTATTGCAGATTGAGAGTAAAGGTATAGAAAATATGAGGAAAAAGAAATAGGAAGTTCCCAAAGCCAAAATATAAAACAACAGAGAGAACATGAAGCTATTAAAGTTAAAAAGACATTATTTGAATGTCTTTGAATAGGCATAAACTTTTTAAAGATGAAAGCAAAACAAAAGAGATTGCTTGGCAACTGCTAAAGGCACAAGGATTTCTGTAAAGGCTTTTAAAGTTAAGATATCTGCCAAAATCTGCCAGTAAATGGGACTGACTAGATGACTGAATATGAAAAGAGCTATCAATGAAGATGAAGGCTCTTAATGAAACACAAATGCTTACATTCTCATGATACTAGATGACACTGATCAAATGGGAAATTAATTCCATTTGGGCAAATGCAAAGTAGAACACAGGGAAGAACCTCCTCTCCCTCTGTGCTTGCTTCCTTACAATGGAAGAATAAATTTTGATGCTACTGGGAGTATTTTTCTGGATATGTCAGTTGATGGCAAGAAGGAAAACAGTGTTAGGAACTAAATAACAAATGAGGAGGAATATAATTGTACCACTGTGTTAGCCCATTATTCCCTTGAATTGCATGCAGCTCCATCCTGAACAGAAAAGACCAAGAGGGATAATCAGAGGGTTGGAACAATTTCTACGTGAGGTGAAACCAAATAGAATTCTTCAGCTTGGAAAATACATATCTAAGGAAAGGGATGGCAGAAATACTTAAATCATGAACAAATGGAAGGATTTTTCTAACAGGAATGTGCAGGGGCTGCAAATAAGTGATCACCTACTAGGTTTAAAATATGAATATGATATTTTATGCATTCTAATTAAATTGTGGGATTCATTGCTCTGGAAATTTTGGAAGAAAAAATCATAAATAGATTCAAAGGAATCTAACAAAATTCACAGGGAGACAGGTAGAATGATTTGGAAACACGCAGCATTGGAAGACTGCAAATTGCTAACCAGAGAGATCTGGGGAGGCATATTAAAATTGATCTTTATCCTGTTTGTTTCATTGAAAGGTATGTCCAAAGTCTTCAGGAGATTCTTGACTTTAAGGACAAAAGCTCAGAAGATTCAGGGGCTATTCACAGGTAAGGTTTTGGTGTTATGTATGTTGTATCTTGTTAATATTGCATGGTAGAACTGGCAAGAAAACAACAGCCGAAAAAAATTTCCTATCTCAGATCTTTACAGAAGAATTGCAGCAATGTCATCCCTTGTCTCTAAAAGGAGGGTACATTAAAACAGGAAATTAAGCACTTTAGCATAATGTCACTCTGTAGAATGCTCTGGTCAGTGCTGGCTGACTGTAAGTGCCACTTGACAGGCATGGGTTGTTCTGCATGAAAATAGTTGGCACAGTGTTCTCTTTCTCTTGGCAGGATCAATATAATAAATAAATAATTTTAGAAGTAGTCAGAATAGTGGATTGCTGATTGTATCAATGCTAATCACCTGAAATATGCTGTAAAGACTGACTTGCCTTCTTACTGAAGTAGACCAATGTGATATTTTTGTATGTAAGTCTTGATTTTTGTAGGCAGGCACTCTGTTTGCCAGAGTATTAAATTCCCTTGAAAGTGAAATACTAACAATGTATTCAATTTAGTTTTACAGATACTGTGATAAAAATCCGGAATCGCCACAATGATGTAATTCCTACAATGGCTCAAGGAGTAATAGAATACAAGGAAAGCTTTGGCATTGATCCAGTGACCTCACAGAACGTGCAGTATTTTTTAGACCGCTTCTACATGAGTCGCATTTCAATCAGAATGCTCCTTAATCAACACTGTAAGTGCCAGTGTTGAAAGGAGGGGAGATGATATCTGTACCATATCAACTGTATTTTCCTTTAATGTTTAAGTGCTTAATATGTAATAAGGTGCCATTTAGGAGTATACTATTTGCCTTGCCATTTGTATCTTATTCTTAATACAATTCCTAAAATGTTTATTAATAGTAGGCTTTTTCAGTAGGGTGAGGACTGAAATTATAGATTGCCTATAAATTTTTAATTTAGCTAAACTGAAGACACAAGCTAAAATTATAAAGTTATGCTGGGTGTTAAATGATGTTTTCTTTTTTTGCAGCTTTACTGTTTGGTGGGAAAATTAATCCAGCTCATCCAAAACACATTGGAAGCATCGATCCTAACTGCAATGTTGTTGAAGTTATTAGAGGTAAATTCAGATGATAAGAGCAAGAATACTAAAAACTGATATGCATGTATTGTTTTGTTATTTCCTACTTGGAGTAGAAGTTCTACTTGATGTGAAATACAATTTTGTTTCTTTTTCCTATAAATGCAATTTTTCTGAAAAAATACAAATCTCCCTGACAGTACACAGTACTTTCAAATTTTGTTTTTTTTTGGCAGACTCTAAAGGAGAAAAAAAAGGCGGGGGGCCGGGAATGTAACTTCCTATGCTTTTTATTATAGATGGCTATGAAAATGCCAAGAGACTTTGTGATTTATATTACATGAGCTCTCCAGAACTTATACTTGAAGAGTTGAATGGTAAGTGAATGTGGACAAGGCATGCTTTTTAACATCATGACGGCTTCTTCTAAAGGAGCTGGTGGGTGAAATGTTTTTCTGCTTTTCAAATAGTTCATGTGTTCTCTGTATCTACTGTCATAAATCGGGCTTTTTTAAAATCTGGCAGAATGATTTCCCCATTCCTCCCTTTAATCAGAAAACTGACATGAGTAGAAATTCTGATTCTCTAGCTGTTGATGTAACAAATTTTAGCAGGCTCCTTCCCTCACTAAGATTTCATGTGTCTTCATCTGACATTACTGCATCTCACCCTCTCTGCATTTCTTGTGACACGTTAAAGATTTATACAAGACATTCCATTCCATCTTTATGATACCTATGAGGTTACTTTAAGATTAAGGTTTTAAGATTAATTTCTAAAGCAGCAAACAACATTTGAAAATCTCAATTATGACTTTCGATTAACATACAGTTTTTCAAAGGATTTCTGTCTAAATTTTCCTTCTTTAAATTTAACAATCCAAATTTACATTTTTAATTACTGTGGGAATGAATAAAAGACATATCATTTGCTATTTAGTTATTTAGACTCTCTTCTCTCTAGTTAAATCACCAGGACAGCCCATGCAAGTGGTGTATGTGCCATCACATCTCTATCACATGGTTTTTGAACTTTTCAAGGTCTGTGCACTTACCATTAATTACAATTCTTTCATACATCTTTGTTTACTGAGATTGTATTGCTTTGACTTTTCGAACCGATTCTAGATTATAGCGTGTTTTTGCAAGTGCAAACTTCTTCTTGGCATTTGACTGCAGCAATACAGCTACCCTATACTATCAGAGAAATAGTAATTGCATAGAAAATGAACAGCTTTGGAAGATGTATCTCTTTTACCTAGCCACTGAATACCTTCTGAATAGACAGCTTAAATCTTAAAATGTATGAAGACAGTTAATAAAGCAAGTGAGAATAAGATATCCCATAAATTGTGTATCTTCAAATCTGGTAAAATGTGTAACAAGTCCTACAGAGCTTTCCTCAAGCAGTTTAGTCCTAGACTTCTTGGACTTTATGTCATATTGTATGTACTGTGTGCATTATTAAGGATTCTAGAACACAAATGCTGTATGTTAAACTATTCAAGTTTCCTTTAAAAAAAATTAAATATTTGAAGTCTCTGTATTCTAATAAACGAAATATATACTGATACTGAATAAACCAGGAATGTAAAAAAACCTATTCTAAACAAATATACATTTGTTCTGATTCTTAAATACATGGTAAAAATAACTGCTAAATTGATATTTTAAGATAATGTACAAAGTGAATAGGATTTAAGTTGTACTTGAAAATTACAGAATGCAATGAGAGCCACCATGGAACATAATGCTGATCACTGCATTTATCCTGCAATTCACGTACACATCACGTTGGGAAATGAGGATTTAACTGTGAAGGTACTCTCTTTTTTAAAATTATTTTAAAATTATTCTGAAGGTTCTTTTGATTAGGGTTTTTTTTTTCCTGTCATGAGCAGCATACTATTAACTTGAGCTGGTGATCTGGTTCCATCAATATGTGATGACGTATGTAAGTTAAAAACCCCTCATGGAATTTCACACACTGCCCCATGAAGTGAAGCTGCAGTCACACTGAGGGCTCTGCAATAGCATCCGGTACTTGCTTGTGTCTTGCCTAGCTTAGAAGCAACCAAGACTAAAAATGAAGTAGCATCTTTATACATTGTAACATCAACATTTTCTAAGTGACAATGACATAGCTATACAGGTGTGGAACAACTGAAGGAAGAGAAATATATATTGTATATTCCACACAAACCTCCTGAAGTACAGTTTGTGGTTTCTTATTTTTCTGTACAACATCCATGTTTGATTTCAAAGACCAACTGCAAGCACTGGGTTTTTCATAGGTCTAACTAAACTGTAGTAAAACATCTCCTTTGACTTACTCCTTCAAGTAATAGGTTTTAGTAAATTATATTTAAATGGCAGTATTCTTGAGGAATAGAAATAAAATACACAGAGAACCTAGTATTTGCTAAAAGGTATAGATAGTGACTTCAGACAAAAGTGTGTTATGAACAAGATAAAAGCAATGCACAATTCAAGCAGAATTTCCTTTCCTCCAAGATGTTATGAATGCTTCTTATGGCAGTATTTTATTTAATGGTTTGGATAAGGGATGAAAGGGAAGGATTCCTCTCTCTTTGGTCATTGCTGAAGATGAGAAAGAAAATCTGTGACTTAGTAGGGACAGCTTAAAATAATACTTTATCGTAACTTTCTCTGGCTTATTGTTTGAGAGAAGCTGTCTTTTATAAAAACGTATTCAGGGATGTAAAGCTAAATGCTCCTTGTTCCAGATGAGTGACCGTGGTGGTGGTGTTCCTATGAGGAAAATTGACAGACTGTTCAACTATATGTATTCAACAGCACCTCGTCCTCGTGTTGAGACATCACGAGCTACACCTTTGGTATGCAAGTCTTTTATACCCTGGCATCATGGATAGGTCTAATTGTCACAAAAACCATTTAGCCAAAGCTATGAAATACTGATTTTATAGATATTACATTGAGTTGTATTTGAATTTTACTTAATTGAAGCTTAGCTCAAGTATTTAAAAAAAAAAATGGCATAGAATACTAGAAATTATTTAAATTTGTTCAAGATTCTCTTTTTCACTACTAAATATAAAGATCAGCCACCTCAAGCAGAATACTTAGCTATGCTGCACATACTGCAGTGAGAGCAGGATTCAGAATTATTTCTGTAGCCACTGAATGAAAGCAAGAATAATTATAGCAATGACTTCAGATCAAGGCAATAGTCCATTTGTATTGTGTAGTCAATTGTACCAACCCCCAGCAAGGATGAAGGTACATAGATGTGACAAGGCATATGAAGAATCCACTCTGGTCTCATGTGAATGTAGTAAGTGCACAAGAAATAAAGCCTAAGCTCTCAGAAATTAGAATCTCTGACCAGCTTTCCTGCATTTATTCTCCCACATTGCATCATTTAAAAATATATGTAATTCTTCATGTAGGTTACTCTGCAACTCACTAAACACGAGCTCTTTACAGGGGAGCGTTGTGTATGTTCATTGAGAGATTGCCTCTAAAACCTAGTATTTAAACAAAAAATCACGCTTAACACTTCAGGGCTCTGTCCTGCTACTGCAGGCAGGGCTTGGTAGAATTTCAGTATAAGTTGCAAATGCATAGACATTGTGTCTTGAACATATTATATATACACTGATGAAGAACACTGAGTACTTAAGATAGTAGCTCCATGAGGTGTGATATAGACACAGCAGAGTTTTCTCTAATGGCATCTCTTCAAAAAGCTACCATAATACAGGAAGTGTTATCTACCAGCCCTGCATGACAGAGGAATCAAACAGTTTTCTCATAATCACAGTCATTCTTGCATTCTTCTGGTTTTGGGGTATAAAATATCTTGGGGGGGG
>VWZS01004498.1:948046-1043275 GCA_013397075.1 Rhabdornis inornatus | reverse complement strand
TGAACTCCTGTTACTGTCAAACATCATGCTTAGTTTGTCTATTTTACCTATAAAGTTAAAACAGAAAATGCCACTGATTAATGCAATTAACAGAAGTATACTTTTTCTCCTGATCAGGCTGGATTTGGTTATGGCTTACCTATATCACGTCTGTATGCACAGTACTTCCAAGGAGACCTGAAACTGTATTCCTTAGAAGGCTATGGTACAGATGCAGTTATTTACATCAAGGTATGATGTAACACTCTACCATTTCACATTTATCAGCAACTCTGATCTGAACTGCTAATGGAACTCCTTGTTCTGTTATGATAACTTCATTTAAAAAGAATCATCAGCTGCAGCCTTTTCTCCTTACAGGCCTTATCAACAGAATCAATTGAAAGACTCCCTGTATACAACAAAGCAGCCTGGAAACATTATAAAGCAAACCATGAAGCTGATGATTGGTGTGTGCCAAGCAGTGAGCCAAAGGACATGACCACTTTTCGCAGTATGTAGCGTTTTTCCTCAGCAGCTCCTAAGAAGTAGGTTTGTCTGTAAAGGGAATTTAGAAGACCTGATTTATACCAAGATGTTGAGCCACTTTTGATACATTAATTTTAAGTGGTGTAACAGAAAGTTTTGTGTAATTAGGCTTTTCTGAAAATAAAAAAGCAACAGCCACTGCATTTATAAGGAAGGGTCATACTTAATTTGTTTCTATTTATGACTGCTCTCAGAGCTAAGCAAAGGAGCAGAATTTTTGTTTTTATAGAGATCAATGCAACAGCTATCATATCTGGTATTAATTTGTATAATTACAAAATAATTTTATTAGAAAAACTATTGAAAAAGCTCACTGGAACATTCTTCCATTATATAATTCTACAGATGAATGAAAAACTCATGTAAGAAATATCAAGCTCATTGCTATGCCTTTGCAACTGTATGGCACTTTTATCTTAAGCATGCTGAAGCTTAATTTTGTGAAGTTAGATACGTTGCCTACATACACTGCCTATATCAAGGGGTTTTTTCAGCTGTAGAAATCACACCTCTGAAGGATAAATATTTTAAAAATCGTTTTTAACAGCTACTACTGGTATAATGTATCTCAGGTATATCACATGGGTTGTATTTCTTTGGTTGTAATGTGACTATATAATAGATGTGAAAAACTTACCTTGCCCTTATAATTGTGAATTTAAAAACAGTGATGGCTTGTGTACAGTAGAGAAATGTTGTCTTGCATTTGCCTGTATTTCTGTAGGTCATACCAAATGCAGTATCAACATTCTAGCCTTTGTAAGATCTCAGACTTGGGTATGTCAGGTACAGCTGTAAATGGAAACTATTTTAATAAACAGATTATTAAAATCTGTCTGTAACAGGGCATCTCTATTACTTTGACCGTATAAACGACCTTCTCAGGAGTAAGAATAAGTGGAATTAACAGTTCTTGAAAATACCTTTGCATTTGTGATAAGCTTCTGGCCTCATTTTTTTAGTAACTGGAAGTCACACTATAACATAAACATGATAACCACAATAACATTAATCAGTCAAAGACAAAGCAGAACATACAGGGGAAGATAGAGAGGGGAATGAATCTTACATTTCGGATACAGAGTCCTTTTAATAAAGAATTCAACTTAATGCCTACTGTACGAGCTTTGTTCAAATCATACGCAATCTGTGTTGTACCTCGATCCCTGTCTATTCCTGAACATTTTTGGAGTGATGAAGTTAAAGCCATTGACAACCAGTCCTTTCCTCACTTAATTAAGATGCATGTAATTCTGTGGGTTTTGTTCTGCAGCAGACATACATAATCCCCCTCAGAAACACTAAGCCTAGTTTTTGCTAATTTACTATCTCTGCGTGGAGCAGGTGTGATACCACAAGTGAAGGGGATGGTTGGGATGTTGGAAATTGAAGTCCTGCTACTCTAGTTGTAGCTGAACCAGATTCAAGATTTATCACCTGCTACCTCCCTAGCCAAGTTCGGCAAAACAATGAAATGGTTTTAAACCCTGGTTAAGCTAATGTAGACAACTTTAATAGAAGTGCATTACAGACTGGGCTGTATACACAAACTGACAGTTGGAGGGAGGATTATTGTATCTTAATTGCCACCAGAACAGTAGGGTTACCTATTCCACTCAAGCTGGTGGGCACCTTGAGGCCCCTATTTTTCTTCCTTACAAGGATGCAAGGTGATAACTGGCACACCTTTCAATCTGCATGGCTCCAAGTGAGGAGAACTGAGAGCTGTTCTCTGTTTGGCCCTGAAATAGGATATGAGAAATACCACATTGTGTAAAATGGGGCCTGTACAAATGCTGGAAGGGACACTTGCAGCTATTGCTTTTCCTAAATTAAAGCTGAAACTTAAAGCAAGGGTTTTTAAAAACTCAGGTCTGAAGCTGAGCGCTCTAGCTTTTAAATCTTTTAACTAACTCGACTGTAGTAACACTGGACAACTACAAGCGATATTTCTGAAGAAAAGCTAACAGTTTGTTTTCTACAAAGTCTATTAAGTATTTTAGGTGTCACTGTAGTGAAATCTCATGTTCTCAGCTACCTACCAATTGAATTCTGATTACTAGAGCAACGTGCTCTATAATTATATTTGTAGTTATCTATTCACCTACCACCCTAAATGATTGTGGTGAAAACACAAATGCATAGTGTTTTGATTTACAGTATTTAATCCTAGTTAAAAATTTGATCTTTGATAGCTTTTGCTTTAAATAGAAGTGCAAAGACAACTTTTGTGTTTAGTATTTTCATTACTATACTGAAGTAATTGTGAACACACTGGTCAAGTTGAAGGGAATCACTACAGAAAAGTATATTATCAAAATGCTGAGATTTATAGTTTTGTATGCAAATTAGCTCAGTCTTGCACTATAAAATTAATCTCGGTTTGTGTTAATTTTTTGAAAGAATTGCTGCATTTATTCATTAAAACTGTTCTAAAAAAATGCAACTTTGTTGGGTGATTGTGTAGCTTGGTAGCAGCTTGTAGCTGCTTGTTCCGTGCAGTCAGCTTTCTCATTCAGCATCCACCAGATGTTAAACGCTGTGAGCTGTGATAATCAGTGTTCTCTGCTCAGGTGCCAGGGCAGTTTATCATCCCTGCTATGGCCCCTCCTTACCTGTAACAGCTCTGCACACAGGGAAACCTCTGAAACCATTACTTCCACTAATCTCCTTCATGAGAAAACTCTTCCCAGGGTGCAACAGCAGGTTTAAGAGAAAGGGGTAATATGGCGTTCCAGCAATAGTCTCTGTTCTAGCTGTGAGAACGCTCAACTTCCGTGACTGAATTAATTAAAGGGTGGATTTACATGGGAGAGCCTGAGCATTTGATGATTCCTTACTTCTAATTCCTTTCTCTTTAATCAGTAGGGCAGCATTCCTCTTTGGGTTCAAGGTCTGTAAGTTTGGCATACAACTCAAAGCTACTGTGAACAAGGTAAATAAGTTAAATCTTGAGCAAAGAATACATAAAACTGAAATATATTCTCTTTTAAAAAGTAATTATTACCAAGATTTTCAAACTTTATTTTGGAAATGCCTAGTGTGCAGAAGCATTTCCACATAGTCCTTTTACTGAAATTCTCTTAAGACATTTATACAAAAAATAATAAATGTGAAACACCAACAGTGAAGTTCATTCATTTAATTAAAATGAAAAACAGTCCATAGATTTAAAGGAGAACTTGGTCCACATAAATGAACTATGTAAGTTTTGTTCTAGTCCATTCTAGGGTGGAACTGATATTTAATCTAGTCTGTTTCTGGAATAATCTAAATTAAGGAAGTGCTCTTGTAGTATCTCTAGAAAATAGTATGTAAATATACAAAACACGAAGTCATGTTCTAAGCTATTTCAAGAATCAAATCCTCCTTTAAAGAGAAATAATCTGTAGTCTACAACAGAACATTTAAATACAAGGCAGAAACCCAGTGCGTCAGTGATAATTTTTCCTACAATTCTTCCCTTGGTATTTTAAGTCTGAAAAACAGTATTGTTTAAAATCAGCAAATATATAAATTTGGTCCGCAAAAAATCTTGTGGCATGTAGAAAAGAGAAATACATGTATTGCATATTGATCTTACTCATAGCATAAATCTATAAAACTATGTATTATTTAGGAAAAATAGGTTAAAAAGGATCTTATTTATAGGCTTAAACCTTGTCCCAACACCACACGGGTAGTGTACAGAAAACTTAGCATTATGCGTAGGATATGTAGTTTGTGAAAACTACTTAGCATTTCATGTTATTTCCTCAGTAAATTGCAACACATAGAATTCAAAAACAATGTGCTGCTAAAGTGAACTTTGAATGAAGTTCCAGAAGTACAAGAACTAAAATAATCCGAAGTTCGAAACACATGCTTACTTTTTAAATTAATTTGACATTACCATTTTCTTAATTTTTACTATACATCTTTAGTGGCAACAGATAGACTGTCACAGACTGAATTTATTGGCAGGATTTTTCTACTGTCCCTCTATCAGCTTCAACTCTATCAAATGCTAGTTGACTAACACTGGAATGATTTTTAATACAGTATTCTACTTTTCACAAACACCAATTTCAATGAAAAGGGCATATGACACATTAGAAGCAGAAATGTTACTTAAGGCAGAAAGTTAAATTATTGTCTATTAGTACAGGCAGAGTCAATTAGAAATAAAAATACTGAAAACATTATTTCATTTTATTGGGCTGTAATGGGGAGGGACCACAATTAAAAAGTAAAAAAAACACCTACCACATTGAACTGTTGCACTTTCCCTCCTCCCTCAATTTTACAGTTATATACAAATCTGCTGAACTTCCTCAAGATTAGGCAAGTCTGCACTAAAATAAAATGGTCATTTTAGCAGCTTGATTCAAGAGTGGCCACCACTCTGCCAGTCTTGCGAACTTCTTTCTCCTTCTTTTGAACCTTTTCCTTCTGCTTTTCCAGTTTTTCCTGTGTTTTCCTAATATCCTTTATTTTTTTCTTTATTGTTGATCGGTCATTTTGACTGGAAACTCCCAAAGCCTTTGGAGGAAGAAAACAAAACAAAACGTCATCAGTATTTTTTTTCAACAACACTGTTGACAGTGCTTGTGCATTAAGAATATAAGAAAGTGTTATTCACTTTTCGACAAGATAGTCTGTTTATTTGAAAAATAAAGACTTAGAGCATCAAAAACATTGTAAATAATCATCTGGATAACAAGATAGGTAAGGAAACCAAGGCTAACTCTTCTGCTGTGAAATAACAAGTTTCGTGTTGCATTTTACAAACATGTAAACCCCTGAGAATCTCCAGAAAGAAACATCATAGGTAGTAGTCTCCAGATATTTTTCTAGCTCTTTTTATACACGAGGAATTGTTACTCAGTAACTACTCTTCAGTTTTAAGTATTTTAAAGTGTATTACTACGAAGGGGCACAGAAGTGGACGGTACACTTCGATCTGCGAACGGCAGGTGGCAGCACGGCATTCCAAGTGCCTGACCGCACTGGCCCTGTGTCAGCCCAAACGGCACCAGGTGCACCTTGAGCTTCAGGCATCAGCGCTCAAGGTTCCACAGCTGGAGACACTCACACGCCAGTCATGGTACTTTCTGTGTGCCCATGAAATTTTATAAAATACCGGACATTTAGTGTTGCACGTCTATTTAAAATGCAGGCGTATTTTGGAGACTGAAGTTACAACAGCCTTTTCCCCCCCTAAGCCCCTCAAATTCTGCTATCGATTGTTAATAATAATTTGCCTTACGCCAGAATAGACCAATGAACCTCTTCTAGCTGCACATCTTGCCTGTCCATAATGCAGTCTTGTAATCTAACAAAAAGAAAAACTGCAGGAATTTACCAGCACTGTAAGGAATACATACACACTGCAGCTTCCAGGTATAAAATGGCAAGAAAAGGCTCAAAAGATTCAGAATATATATTTTTGGCAGGAGTAAAAACTTGACACATTTAAAATGTCACCAGATAGGATTTTAGCCTTCCCATTTGAAGGGGAAATGTCGAAGAAACAGATTTCTAAAACTGGATCCTGCAATTCTATTTGAATTGGCTGTAACTTATTTTGATATGACCTTATGTTGAAATTGGTGACAGATATATCAAGACTCATTGGACAGTTACGCTTCCTTTCATTTCCTCCAGGTACAAACAAGGAAGCAATATTTATTATTTTTCTGGCTATAAACAGCCCATCTTTAATTCTACAATCAATTACTAATTACCATCTAACTATACAGTCTCCAAGTATTTCAAAAGCAACTCAAAATAAAAAGAGCAAATAACTCTTATCCCTTAAAAAGCCACAAAACCAGGAAATTGGACTTTTTAGGTTAAAAATATGTCTAAAGAAGCAATGAAACCTATACAATTACAAATCTATCCTAGGATGTTCACATACCTTTAACTTCTCACTGTCGAGCTGCATCAGCTGCTGTCCATCTACATTCATAGCTGTGAACTCTGTAATATACTGCTCCATGTTCATTCCCATTAACCAGTGGCATACTTGCTGGGTGGTCCATTCAGAAATAGGTCTACTGTGCCATTGATTTTGCTTTCCTGTTGTTGTAAATTCATCATCCAATGCCTAACCAATTGAGAAAAGTCACCATAAGCAATGTTTTTTACTTGACTGTATGTTGAATTCCAGTTGTCAGTTGAGTTTGGTTAACAAAGTGCATTTTTAAACATGCTCTACTCCAAAAGTCAAGTTCTTGAGATCAGTTTGCCTAGTTTACTATAAACAAGACATTTCCAACATTCAAACTAAGTCAGAAACAGAGAACATAAATGGTAAATTGCACCTATCCAAACAATGAACACACTTCCTCAGTTAGTTGGTTAAGGTAGCTCTATCTTCATGTTAGATATTACCTTACACGGCATGAAGAATTTTCAAGTACTTCAACTCTGTTATTACTGTTAAGTGATGGAAATCCAGAATAAAAGCAATTCTAGTAGCCAGTAAATCTGGTGAGTGTTCTAAGTACAGTTTTATTACATTTTGTACATTTGTAAAGAGAAGACTGTTCATTCTTTGAACTAATGCAATTACATCAACATTTTAAAAGGTCTGCCCAAATAGAAGATGATAATTTCAGAAACATAGCAGCTTGTAGACTTCCACTGAAAATACACTTTGCAAGCTCACAGAACTTTTGAGGCACCCTGCTTCAATTTCATTTTGCTTCTGAGGGGAAAAGGCACTGCTGTTTGTCCTGAAGCACTGTTACTTCATCACAAAAGAAGCAACAGAGCTCAGTGTCCGCAGAGAAGATACTCCAGTGTGGTCTTTGAGTCAGTAACATCAGTTAACTGAAGTTGTACTAACTATCCAGAATCATCTCTCACTAGCTCATAACTGAGTACAGGCTGTATTAGACTTGCAGACTGCTCCACTGCGCAGCTTCTACTACTCATCCAAGATACTTGCAAACAGCAGAAAATATGCTCCCCCTTTCCAGCAAGCCTTACACACATTTGTAAACAGAAAACATGGAAACAAGAGTTTCCTAGTTATGGATTTGAGAGATGACCCTGTTAAGTCACAGGTGAACAACTACAGCTGCCAGCCAAAGGGACCTCACAAAATCCAGCTTATTTCATGGAATATTTGGGAGAGTCAATTGATGCAACAAAATGATTGTGGTGATTACAAGTCAAAGATAATGAGATGTAGGCGTGTCACATGATCTGATCACACAACACTATGGATCTGAGCACACAATATGGAAGACACATATGAGGGGAAACATAAAATTTTCAAATTTCCAGTGTAGTGAAGGACTACACATAATTCAAAATGGTTCTGCTTTCCCTGGTCTGTCAAACAAGGAACAGTGGCTACATTAAGAGGCAATGCAGATAAATAGGAATTAGTTTGTACAGCTGAACAGTTTGTGCTGAAGTACTAAAATCCACACTACAAGCATTTCAAAGGATTTTCACTTCCAAATAGCTCTAGTCTGATCACAAAGACTCAATGGCCACTAGCAGCTGGAACATAGCAGGACCACTGTTGGAGCACATCTGATTTGATTTCTGAGATAAATCAAAGTAAGGCAAGTGGGAACAATCAGAATATTTATTTCAACAATGAATTCCTTATCCAAATCAAAATGCTTATGTAGCTGTAACAAGTGCTAACACATCCGCCTTACTGATGTGCAAAAAGAAGAATAGCAATTTGCATAAAATAATAGCAAAGGGCTCTAGAAGAGTTTTGGCTTGAAATGCTCTATACAGCGTCTGTATCAAGACAACTG
Source organism: Rhabdornis inornatus (assembly GCA_013397075.1). Taxonomy (NCBI): domain Eukaryota; kingdom Metazoa; phylum Chordata; class Aves; order Passeriformes; family Rhabdornithidae; genus Rhabdornis; species Rhabdornis inornatus. Next base: position 1,034,978 of record VWZS01004498.1, on the reverse strand, counting down.
GAGCACAGTCTTCTATCCAAGCTATCAAGCTTGAGATGCTTCGTACAGAGATTAGCTGGATAAATTACCAAGGGAATTTTTAAATGCATATTTATTTTAAATAATTTTACATAACAGTACTTCCCAACCTGAAACTGCAATACAAAATATATATTGGCAACTTTGTCTCATACTAGCAAGTGTTCATGAATAGTATGTAAAAAAGGGGAAACACTTTGCATTTTAAATTGGACATGTATCTCAGGTGTGGTCTATCAGCCACAAGAAATACTAAAATATATGCAGTCACACATGTATTTTTAAATATATCTACATACTTTTTTTATCATTTGAGGTGTGTGTATCTATATAGCTCCTTTACATGAAAAAATATGTGAAATGTTTTGTTCCAGTTGGAACTCTAGATTTACTGAAACCGTGCAAGCCATGCAAAAGTGTCCCTTCTGAAATTTCAGAGTGCAAATACCTGAAGATGTATTCTTCTCAAAAAAAGGAAGAGATCCAGATTTTCATTTCTTCAGACAATTGATGTCACCTGACAGAATGTTGGGGGCTCTCTGAACCAGTTTGTCCAAGCAGCACAGAGTAGAGCAGCTAACAGACTGCACTATGGAGGAGTCCTCCAGGCTTAGCTATGAATTGCAGCTTAAGGTTTCAGCATCATCAGTTACTAACAAACTCCTTCTACTCCATATTGGTAAAAACAGATGCTGTAGCAACACCTGAATCTGTGTTAAAACACACAGACATGATCTCCTCACAGATATTTAATACTGCAAAATTTGAATTTTTCACTACTACATGAGGGAAAGTATCTGTGAGTATTTTTCAGAATATAGGAAAGTGAAAACTGTAGAAGGATAAGATGAAGAACACCAACTTTTGACTAAGGGCTTACTGGTAATTAAATAATACTTCTACATGATTTTTTTTCTCAAATGTCCATTCAGAGGCAGAACGGACATGCCAAGCTGTGTTTGCACATGGAAGCCCCCACAACAAGAGATCAGCTGCAAATTCAGAAAGGAGAACTAAAACTACATCTAAGGTGTGGAAGCATGAGAAAGCCATGTGCTCCTGCATAAAAATGCATGTGATTCAGAAAGCAAATAAAAGCTCTGGAGATAAAAATATAAAGCCCAAGAGAACACCACTGCCATCACACCATTTAACATATTAAGAACATTAGAAGGATTACCCAGCTAGCTTGCTAACCATCTGTGAGTGAAGTGCCTCTGCTGTAACTAGCTGGCTGCTAACAACTGAACTCTCACCAGGCAGTCACGCCCCCAAACTGCCTGTGACCACCGTCCAGCAGAGAGGCAGACTCCTCAGTGCTGCCTCTATCTATGTCTCTAAGAGGTGCTTCCATCTCCAGTTTCCCAATTCCAGGATTTGGAAGGCAGTGTGCAATAGCCCACTCCTCTGAAAGCCAGAGTTACACTGGCTAGCACGACGCCTGCTGCATACTTACAAAACCATCTGGACAGCAACCATCAGGCAGAAATTAACAGCTTACATTAAGGACCCTGTTCCATATCTTTATTGGTGATCTGAATGAGGGGACTGAGTGTACCTTCAGTAAATTCGTGGACAACACCAAGTTTAGTCAGAATGTCAATCTGCTGGAGGGTAAGAAAGCCCTGCAAAGGGACCTGGACAGGCTGGACCAATGGGCCAGACCAAGAGCCATGAGGTTCAACATGACCAAGTGCTGGGTCCTGCATGTTGGCCACAACAGCCCCATGCAGTGCTACAGGCTGGGAGCAGAGTGGCTGGAAAGTGGCCCAGTGGGAAGGGACCTGGGGGTGCTGGTCGACAGCAGCTGAACACGAGCCAGTGTGTGCCCAGATGGCAAAGAAAGCCAATGGCATCCTGGCCTGTATCAGGAACAGTGTGACCAGCAAGGCCAGGACAATGACTGTCCTCCTGTACTCGGCTCTGGTGAGGCCACACCTCAAGTGCTGTATCCTGTTCTTGGCCCCTCAGTTCAGAAAGGACATTGAGGTGCTGGAATAGGTCCAGAGAAGGGCAATGAAACTGGTGAAGGGTGTAGAGCACAAGACCTGTGAGGAGCAGCTGAGGGAGCTGGGGGTGTTAAGCCTGGAGGAGACTCAAGGGGACCTCATCTCTCTACAACTCACTGGCAGGAGGATGTAGCCAGGTGGGGGGCAGCCTGCTCTCCCAGGCACCCAGTGATAAGAGGACATAGTCTTCAGCTAGCCAGGTAAGATTCAGATTGAACATGAGGAAGACTTTCTTCACAGAAAAGCTGATTAAACACTGGAATGAACTTCCCAGGGAGGTAGTGGAGTCACTGTCCCTGGAGGTGTTTAAGGAAAGACTGGATGTGGGACTCAGAGCCATGGTCTAGTTGACAAGGTAGTGTTCAGTCACAGGCTGGACTTGATGATCTCAGTGGTCTTTTCCAACCTAATTTATTCTGTGATTCAAAATATCCCAAATTGCTGTAAGATTGATTACTTATTTTTTCCCAGACCTACACTACAAATTAAAAAATAAACAACCCAAGAACAGAACTATGTATTTTTCTTCACTCATACTGCTTTCCAAATGAGAAAACAGTTCGGAGTTTGTTCCTTGTCTTCCTCAGAGTAGACCCTTGATACTCAATGTAATTACTGAAAAGGTAAAAAATGCTTTCACTGGTCATGCACTGGTCATGTTCTCCAGGGGAATGAACACACTTTCGGGTGTCTAATTTCTACCTATACATCAGAACCAGTATGTTCTGACTTCTTTTTCCTTTTTTCTTTTGTTTGTTTTTATTGAGATGAAATTTTATTGTAAAACAAACCTTCACAGATGGGAAGGTAAGGTCAAAAATGTTGCCGTTTTCATTCACCCAGGAAGTTGCTTTAAATTAGTGGAACAGAACGATGTTATGTTTAAAATTAAAAACTTCAATTTGATCAGTGAGTTCATTCCAATTTTTATGATAATAACTAGGGTCAGAACACACAGACTGATGTGTCATCCACTAGTGCATGTCCTTAGTTCATTACCAGTTTCTTTACAGTGCTCTTCAACATTGAAATATGGAACAGCCATCTGGTTTCAAATTACACACATCTGTTTCTATTAAACATGCTGTAGTGTGAACAACAACATCAACAACACACATATACACACTTTGAAACTCACCTCATTTGAAGAGAAGGTTAAAGTGTGTGAACGACCTGACAGATTTGGTTCTGTCACTAACCCTGAAAGTTCACAACTTGGCTTGCTATGGTATGTATCATCTATGACAATTCTACTCTGCAAACAAGTGGAAATAATGTTTTATTAACTCACTTCTTGGAAAAGCAGGTCATTAGGTGACATTCTAGTAATTCTGATCTTTGGTTAAAAAATTTGTATGACTCAGTTACCTTTAGAACACATATGAAATGTACTAACTACATCAAGCATCTGACTTGTTTTTTTAAACTTCTGAATTAAAAAATGCAGTAACAAATTTAAAGCAATATCCCCAATAAGAGCAACTTGTGCAGAGAATCAGTCATAACCTGAAATGGTGTTAAAATACACAAGGAAGTACATCAGTTGCTTTTTCAGCAGGCATACCACACTGCGGGAGAAGCTATTCAAAATGCATTTGCTGGACTTATTCATGATGAACTTTTATTAAACTGAAACCTGTACAAACACTATGAATGTGTTTCAGAAGGTAGTGTTCTATTGAGTCCTTCGATTTCAAACTCAGATTGTAACCTTGAAAATATTTTTCTTTAGTGAGTGAAAAAATAATTCTGCCAAAAACATGCCTCCTACGTTTTTCTTTCTAAAATTTGTATCACCACTACTCTTTGCTGCCTACAAACAGTAAGCAATTATTTACCAGTATTTTCTCTAATGTTCTCTAAGTCTCTAATCAACTAATTACACTTTGTAAGGATGCCATACCACATCCCTATGTACATAAATAACCTGAGATCCTAAATTAAGATGATGTTTAAGATATTTTTCTTCAGTTAGTTATGCTTATATGCTTATACGTATAAGAAAACTACATTTTTGCAGTTATCTTCATTTAGCACTTCTGTATTTGTGTTCTGATTTCAATTTCACCTGAACTCTCAGTTTTCTGGATTATTCTATTTTTGTTTGGTTTAAGTGCGCTCCCTTATACTCTGTATTATTGATATACATTTTCAGCCTTAAAAACACTGCACCAAAGCTCAAGAAAAAAGCCACCACCACCACAATGCAACAAATGTATAACCCCCAAACCACAACTTGAGTTTTCCTGCTACCTTTGTGTAGTACTTTTCTTGACTGAGAAATGGTGTTCTATTTACCATGTAGATTATTTTATGAATTACATTACATTTTAGGGTCTTCTTCAGTCTTTTAGATGTAAAAATTATTACCAGAAACAACAGAATACTTAGTCCATCAACCTATTCTCAAATTAACTTCAACTGAAACTGAAAATCTATTTAAGAGCTTTTCTTTTATCCACCCCTCAGTTCATCCTTTCTGCCTTTACAGAGAAAATCAAGAACAATTCTGACAAATGAAACTAAAAAGATACAATAATAAAAACAGAGCCAAAAGTAAAGCATCCGAGCACCAGTTGTAATGTTTTCTCCTCCCTCTGCTCCTAATCACTTCATAGGAGTAATTTCCTTTTAAGCATTTAGAGCCAGTTGCAAAGATTTTTGACTCTTGAATAGCACAGAATTTAGACAGAAGAGGTTTTATAGGTATGCTTCCTATCATTTAAGGTACTAGGATATAGTTTATACCACACTGCTCTTCCTTGCATTGAAAATGAAAGACTGCATACACACTTACAGAAGCTAAGTTCTGGAAAAACAGTGAGTATAAATACTATGTATGTGTGTGTATTGTATCAGAGAATGGCACAGATTTATGTCAAAGGACTAATTTAAGAACTGTCTGCAAGCACATAGGATTTCAGTTCCTGTCTTTCTTGTTTTCACAAGGATCAAAATGTTGACTCACTACATTGTCAAACTGTAAGTTTAAAACTAACTTCAGAACCATTTTAAGAAAAAAACCCAACCTTTTAAGTGCAGTAAATTTCAGAGGCAAATTTTGCAAAACCAGAAGCCAGGTAGTAAGGAATGTAATTATATTCCTTACATCATCAATGCTAAAACACAACTACAAAAATTATACACAATGCAAAGGACTCAGTTCCACAGAGATTTTTTTACATGACAAAGCTCTTATTTTAGGCTTTCTACTTTTACCTCCAGTTTAAGAAATGCTGTCACATGATCATATGGGATACTAAAAACATATAAGGAATAAATGCTATTGCTATATTTATTGTATATTGCTTTATTTATAAATTTTGACTTAATAGCAACAAAAAGGAGTATTCTTTCCTTGAATTCTGGGAAGATGACTTTGTCCCTTGCTTTTATATTGTTTTAATAATAAGACTCACTTCTGAGTGGTCAAGTACATTTCTTTGTCAGTTTTAATGTTTCTTCCTGGCAAAACAAGCCAAAGCCTTGTTACTGTGCAAATGTAATTATCAATCCTAAGTTCAGACCTACAACAATTAGTCATTCATTTGAAGCAGCAACCACTGTCACATTACCATGTTTACAGAAGACCCCAAACACTGCAAAGTAAAAACAGCCTGATTTTGGAGAGGAAAACAATTATTTTATGATTAATGAATGTATGAGAATCTGTTCTTCAATGGGATCAGCTTTCTACCATTTTACAAAGCAGGAATATAGCTGGAGACTTGCATAATCTTCCAGCTCCTGGTTTGCAACTGGCACTAAGGAAAAGAGCAGCAAGCAACAATTACATACTGGAGCATGACAAGGAAACAAAAAAACCCCAACCAGTAGGCAAAAATACAGCTGGAAGGTTGAACTGGTAATCATCTTGGGCAAGTATAGTCTAGTAAGAAGCAAAGACTGTTACTTCAGAACAATGTGGAAAGGAAGAGAGCATTCAGTCTAGTAAGATCTGTAACTTTTTGATTGTCAAAAGTAGGTGTATATGGTAGGTAGATGGAAACTTTTAAGAACTGCTTAAGCACATTATGGGTGCTTATAATAGAAATGCAACAGTGGGAATTTTACTATGCTTACAAAATTATTCAAATCAGATAGAAAGAAGCAATGAAGAAGGGACCAATGGGTTCTTCCGAATCAATGACTTTGAAAGAAAACCTATTGATTGCTTATCTATCCAGGAAACACCTCTTGATAGCTTTGCTACAGTCTATTAGGAGACCAACTACAGCCTATCAAGAGACCAGCCTATTAAGACACCAACCATGCATTCCTATTTAATCAAAAACTGTATCCAAGTATATGCATATACCTTCCAAATACTTGGGTTATTTACAGAAATCTCTTTTGGCCACTGCATGCTTCAACAGAAGCAACCAGTGAAGGAGCTGTAAATACACAAACCTGACACACACTGGGGAGTATTTTGTGAAGTACTGTTCTACTTCAGAGATTAAAAAATTCCTACTCTTATTAAGCTCCTGTGTTACAAGGATTATATGGTTCTAAAACCACTTCCTGTAATTTAAAAAAACTACATATGCAGACAATTTACTACTATTAAAGGGACTGTTGATTTACACTAGGGAAACAAAGTATTTAAAAGAAAAGTACTACAACAGCATTTCAGTGCAATCACCATCTGGAAACATGGAAACCAAACTTGTTATCTGCAATCTCTGCAAAATATCAGTGACTTCATGGACCTGGCAAGGTTCTCTTCTAGATATACAACTCATTTCTTTCTAATAACTCAAAAGAAAAGCATGAACATGAAAAGGTATTTTAGCCATCCAAAGTGATGAAAAAGTGTGAAACTCAAAAATAAACCCAGCTTATGACCTTACTCAACAACTGTAATCTTCAATTTGACAAAATCCAAAGGAAATGAGAAAGAAGTCAGTAAAATTGCTGGGAACAGTCTTAAATTGAAAAAGGTTTTACCAAATATTCAGACAGCACACACATTACACTTTTTAGTTTCTAAAGCTATTTCTTTCAAATAGTTTAAACTGTAAAGATGGTAACTATGGTTATAGACTGAACTGTGTAGCCTCACTCTCAAGATTTGATTAGAAGGCCCTAAATTATTAGATTATTAGTTACTCAGAAGCCTGGAAGAAAGTGTTCTATAGATGTGTTTCTTGGCTTTTAATACTGTATTTGCTAATGAAAACTAGGATGTTATCTTCCTCCACCTCTCTGGTACTCCAGCCCTACATTCCAATATGGTAAGAACTGGCTGGCCAACTGTTTGGACAGCTGACCTCTATTTATGTACAATTTCTCCATGAACTAGTCTGGAAAACAAATTTGACCTTTAAAAACTATGCTTTCCTGAAACCAGCATTACTTTTTCCATCACCAACCAGTGAAAAAGCATGCCCTGTGATTCTTCCTTAGATACTACTTCAGCCTGAACAGCTTCTACTGATGCTTCAACTGAAGAGGAGGGAACACGAACACTCACACAATTCCTGTTTGTAAGAGCTGTATTATCTCAAACTTCTCCAGCAATGTTTATAAGAGGTGATGTAGTCAAGGACTGTCATTAGGCTTCCACATACTAACCACTGATATTTTTACTTTATCAAGATGCAACACTTAAATATTCAAAGCACAAATTAGTCATCTTTACCTTGCTTCTGTTCTTCTCTTGACCATGCTCACAACCATCCTGCCCACTCTGAGTAACCTGCAGACTGCTACTTGAAATCTGTGGCTCTTTGTGGCTGTCTCCAAACCAAGAGAAAGGCATGCAAGTAGGAACAGGGGAATCTGAATCTGATGCAGATAGATTGTTGCCAGAGTCATCCAAAAGTTCTCGAGAACCTCTGGGATAAGCAGATTAAATTCTGTTTAGATAACAACAGCAAAAAACCCCATCCCACCCCTCAAATACACAACCACCTCCCTAAAAACAAGAACAAATTCAAAACATACCACTTATTTTTACCAGTTTCACAGCACAACTGATACTTGAAATGAAAACTGATACTTGCCTTTAAATATCCACACAAACTAATGAGTTATTTAACAACACAAATTTAAGAACTTTTGCAGTATTTTACACAATTTAATAATTTCAAGTAATTGCTAACTTAATTTACACAACATTCATCTTCCTAAGCAAAATACAGTTTTAATGTTGTCTCTTCTACTCTCTTCTGTGAGATCAGAAGCTCATCTCTGTATCATTAAATCTTCACAGAATTTTGCCACTGTTATACAAGACCGTACTTTAAGATCAAACACTAATGACAGTTTTAAAGAAATCCTTAGGTTACAAATTTTAGGAATGCAATAAATGTATAAACTAACAAAAGAACTACCTGCTATCCAGAGAACCTCTCAGATTTTCTTTTTCTTGCTTCTTACCCTTGCCTCCCGACTTCCGCAATCCACTGAGTGAAAAAACACAAATTTCATAAAGCACTTACATTTACCCGGTGCAATGTTTCTTCAAATCAGCAAGTTCATTTTTACACTGACTTCACCAGTTACAAAAACCCACATTTATATTGCTACACAAAGCAATATTTATATAAAATATTATATAAAAATATTTATATAAAATATTATATAAGAATTTGCAGATTATGCATGCAATTAAAAAAGTTTTAGCATTCATATTCTGTTTAAGAACTATGACAGTACCCTTTCAAAAGCCACAGATAACCAAAATAAATACAAAAAGTGCCTAAAGAAGCCTAGCACATAGTGGATATAACCAGGAGGAAAACCACAGTTTTATTGCCACATTAATGCTCCTAAGCAATGCACAGCAACTTGGGCAAAGTCACCAACTACATTATCAGTGCTATACATTATGATGCATATACTGCAGCACCAGTCTACGTCTTTAATGTTAGCTGGCTTCAACAAGCTTTATCCCTGTCTTCAAATGTGTTATGAAGTGGCATTACTGGACTCCTCAACATTGTTTTATTTAGAGAATATAATATTCTCAAAAATAACACAGAACAACACTTATTTCCAAAGGAACCCATGTAAAATCTTACCCAAAATCTGGAAATCTCCTTTTGGACTTCCCTGATGGTATTCCTTCATTTGTTTCTGCTGTCCTGTCTTCATTTCTCCTTTCTTCTGTTTTTCACAGAGAGGTGAAAAATAAAAATGTTGTTCTAAAAATACCTACAATTTTCAGCTACTAATGATGATGCTTTTAAGTCAGAGACTAAGACCTGGGTGACAGTGTTAAAACTCCCATTCCTGCACACAGAAAATAACTGAAAATACTATAGCCATATCAGCCAGACTGAGTTATTCTCTGTGGCATCTTCCCATCATTCTGGCTGTATCAGGCCATTGAAAAATAGGAACATAACAGTTCCTGACAACTATTCCAAAATATTCCTTTTGATAAAAAGTAATTCTATACTGTCTATAGAAGAGTAAAACTCACCCCAGTATTTTGCCCTTATGAATTACAAACAAAAGTTAGTTTATAACAGGTTTAGAAAAAAGTACCTCTTTCTTTTGCAAAATGTCAACTTAAAAACATACCACTACATAACCAGTATAAGATGCATGTAAGAAATTAATTTTTAAGGCAATAGCTGAACAAATATAGCATTTAGTATTTCTTTACTACTCTTGAAGTATTATAGATACTCCTTGAGTATTATTTTTGGTTCAGTAGCTAGTCCAGGCCAGCTGCTGCAAACATGGGCTGCCTACACAGGCTGCCAGCTCCAGAAGGTGTGCCTAACCAACATGATGGTCAGTACTTGGAGAGCAGACAGCTCCTGACAAGCTGACTTCACTGGAAATGGCATTCAAACTGTGACTATTCTGAAGAAACAACTGGGACTTTGAAGCTCCTCCAAGACTCTTACTTTCAAAACTAGAATACAACCTCTTAGGACCCAATTTTTTGCCAAAGGGAGCATGTTCAATACCAACTTTTCAATTATTATGCAAAATTAAGCGACAAGCACCACATGACCTCTTCTCAGTGGACTGTGATGATTACTGCAAGTCCTAAATGCACTTACTTTCAAATTCTCAGGCTACTAGATTTAAAAAAAAAAAATTGAAATTCATTTTGTATTGTGAATCTGGTGTTTCTTAACTTAGCTACCTGTGAAAGAGATGCAGTTTGCTTTTTGGGAGACAAAGTTAATTTTAAGCTCCACCTTCAAAACAGCTTCTGACATGATATACAGATATACTCCTTCAAGGACCATAAAAACCAAAAATCCTGTTTAGTACACAAACCTGAGGTCAACTACCCATTACTCCATCAGCAAATAATCATTATGTATTTCAGGAAGGATTATCTCAAAGCTTACATACCTGACAGTCAGAATAGTCAAGAGTTTCCCCCTTTTTTTGGCATATCTAATCATATAATGTTTCTGATCAACATTAGAACTTTAGCTAAACAGTTAAGCACTCTTTCTAAATATATAACATCCAATAAATTATAACTACAGTTAAACTGCTATTAAACTGTTATTTTTCCTATCAACTTGAATACAAAACCAGAAATATTACTTTTAATACTGATGTTGTTTCTACCTGTATTTCCAGAGGTAGTATTTTAAGAAAAGAGGTGATTTCTTAAACATGGCACAGCAGGTTAAAATACATACTGATACATGAATGGATGAAAAGGTAATAGAAAGGATTAATTCAATAAAATAATAGGCAGACATTTAAATAGTTAGAAAGCAACAATCTAGCAGAAACAGCATTTAATGCCATTTTGCTCACAAAGAGCAAGCTTTCAATACTAATCCTCATGTACTGTATTAATTAGCAGTTCCAGGGGCCTATTTAGAAAAAAGAAAGTTTACAATGCTTCTGCCATCACAAAAAAAACCAAAACTGCAGAAAAGAAGGCAAAATCACATATGTATTAGGTATGTGTCTTAACAAGTGGGCATTTTTTAAGACTATTTTTGTTCAAGACTTTATAGAAACATACAAAATAAGGACAGTATAAAATAAATCCTGTTTCACAGTATTAAAATAATGGTTTTGTCTGAGCTGTATGGCAAAGACAGCAAGTAATCTGTCTTTACACATTTGTACTAGCTGATTACAGAAAATATCAAACATTTAAAAGATTATATTAGATCCCTTTTTCAATTATTCATAAGAAAAATGCCAACTACTCCTATCAAATAATGATTAGTAGTGACTAGGCTGATTATAATACCTTTAACCTTCTTCTAGTGACAAATAATCCTAAGAGGGTATGATGAATAATGCAGTAAAATTCCCACTCAGAATCTGTATCTTGTTTAAACACCTGGATAATGTCTGGAAGCATAAAGCTATTTTTCTGGCAATCAGGAAATCTGTCGGACTTACTCTCCAATACAATGCCACTTACGAGACTCATGTTTTGCAAAAATGTTCTAGGACCTTTACTGATTACATCTAACATTTGTAAAACTTCAATCCCGAAGCATTAAAACAATAATAAACCCTTAAGTCTTACCCTTGGCTTCTTTCCCTTTCCCTTTTGCTTCTCTTTGCTTAACATTCTTGAGATACCCTTGAGGAGAATTTGGAGTCATCCCTTCAGGAGGAGGTGAACAAGTGGTGGTTGTGCTATTTTCATTGCTTGGTTTGTGTACTGGAGAAGACTGTGTGGAAGCAGAAGGACTTGACTCCAGAGGACTTTCTGTGCTTTCTCTTTTCTCAGGCTTTTCACTCTTTGTATCTGCATCATCCAGGCATGGGAAAGGTAATTTTTCACTTGTTTCCAAGGTCTTAGTTAGGTTCATAGTGGAAGATTCTCTGTTGAGAACACTGTCTTCTGGATCCTCATCCTTCAATAAATTTGAAAGTTATTTGATTATAAACATGACATATACTCATTTATTGTCTGTTCTTTTACCAGGATGGATGTGCTAAGCAAATTTCCTCAGTTGAGGAAATTTTCTGAACTTACATAGTTGTGGATACCATCTGAATCACATGCATCTGATTTTACAGGCTGTTACCCACTTCCATACAGATCTTTCTGCACATCCCAAATAATCTTTTTCTAGCCAAATCAGAAATGTTCTGGTACACCTTAGCCATTCCAATTCAATGCAGCCAGTGTTCAGTCTAACTGAATTAGTTCAGTGTTCTTCTTCCATGACAGGCTCTCTCATATACTGACTATCTATACCTCAATTCTTCAGTTGTTTTCCAGAAACATGAGAACATTTTACTGGTACATTTCTTGTAAACTCAAATGATGACTTATGGAATAATGAAGCATTTCAGAACTCTTTAGTTTTTGAAGAAATGTGGTAACTAACTTGCTCCAGATAAAGAACTAACAAGATAAATTAGTATATTTCACAATATATCACTGTATCAAAATCTTTCAGCAAGTAGAAGCAGCACAGAACACGCTCGACTAGTTCTTTGCTAACTTCAAATTAATTGTGCCACAAAAACACGCCAGAGTTCACATTTATGTTATGAATCCTAAAAGGTTTTTTCACTTGATGCAGCATAAAACTATGATGCTTTGGCACAGCCAGAATGAAGCATGGAGAACACTTACAATTGCAAATACATAATGCTCAACACATGTTCAGTATCCAGAGTGCATGATTATCAGTGTCAGTACCTGTAGATTTGCAGTCTGTTGTCCACCCCCAAGAGATTCTTTCAGCTTTGACCGAGAAGGTGGCTGGCGTTTCACTTTCAAAGCAAGCTGAGCTTTTGCTTTGTGGGCACTGGTGTCTAATCTGGGAGTATCCCCAACAAAAGCATCAAAATCTGCAACAAATACATACTTTCAAAAAAAAGTAAACAAAAAACCCAGCAAAAACTGGTAGGCAAGTTCACCAACCCACTGTCTAGAAAAATATTCAGAATTTTAGTCAAAATTATTATACCTGTTAACCATTACTGTATGAAAATACTTTTTACATTATACTACACTATTTTACACATTGCAATAGCAAATTCTGTTTATTTTGAAATATACCTTTATCCAACTTCTTTAATTAAAAAATAATAAAATCCAACAGAATACAGTTGTCTTATGGATTGAAAACTTAATTCTGTTTTCAAACAGATGAAAATTTATGCCCTGAACGTGCTTTCCTAGCTTCATTCTTTAGAATAGAAACTCTTTACAAAGCAAGAGTTTACCAAATATTTTAAAAATTTAATTCTCATTTGAACTTCCATCTGATATTTTGTAACATTCTGTACACAAAATTACAAGACAAAAAAATCATATCAACTTTACTGTAAATTACAGCTTAAAATCAACGGGATTTTACTTGACATATGTCAGCGTTTTAGTCCCACTATTAGTTGCACTAACAGAGAATCTGAAGAACAGTTAAAATAGCTGTCTCTTCATCCATCTCCTCTGTCCTACAACGTTTAAGAAATACATTACAACTATACTGAAAATATTGGGGGAACCTAAACTCAAGTATCCACACTGACTCAGCTAAAACACCCAGTCAGTATGAAACATCTAACACTTCACTTCTCCTAACAACAAAAGAAACACTACAAATATTACTCCTCCTAATTTTCCTTAAGTGGAAATAAAAAATACTACATAAAATCTACTTACCAGAAATCAGCATATCTAAAGAATTTATTCTTTCTTCTGCTGATTTGGTTTCTTTTTCATTGTCTTCTTTTATCTTTGACTGTTCGTTAGATTGGCCTGGACTTTGACAGCCATCTTCCAATAAACTGTCACCTTCAAACACGTAAGGCATTTTCTCATATGCTTTTAATTTATTTTCAAGCTCTGAAATCTGCAAAAATTAAAATTCAGAAGTGAGATACAAGTCTCCAAGAATGCAGAAGTTTATTTCAAAATATAATACTGCTTTACTTTTTCCTGATATATTTTCAGTTGTTCTGCGTATTTCTGGTCTCTCTCTTCAAGTAGCTTTGAATGATCTTCTTCTTTCTTCATAAATTCTATTTCTCTGGTGAAAGAAATATATACACGTCTATGAAATACTAATATATAGAAATGTAGAAAAATATGTTAAACAGAAATATGCACAACTGCATTTGCTAAAAAGCATTCCATTAGTGAATGGTGACAAAAATCAGTCTGTAAGATATAACTGATTCATTAATCTTATAATGTCATAAAGTGACACATTTATTTGGATGCTTCTACTGTCTTCAAAAGAAAACACAGATGACTGTAATTTACTCTGGGCAGAAAAAGGATGTGTGGCAACATTTTTCTGCAAAGTTACAACCACCTCTCATTTTAAAAGTGGCAAGTTGTATATGCATTTAAGCCTGAAATACATGCACAACTCCAATCATTACATCTTACTCTCTTCCACAAAGATACATGCACACACAGTGTATTTTCCTTCCAAAAGCCACAGCAAAATTCTTTGTAGGAAAATAAATTGCATTTCAAGTTTCTACTTGGTTCATCCTACAGCAATTGCAATGGCTGGGTTTTACAAAAAAGAAACAGTGACTATAAGAAAGAAACAAATATAAAAGCTGCTTTTGCCTGTGCCATATGGAATGACATACAAAACCAGAAAATAAGCATAAAACATCTACCACAGATGCCAAAGCTTCAGGGACAATCAAACGAGTAATGGAAATTTGCTAAACAGTGAGGGAATGGAAAGCAGCGTGTTAGCAGTCATCTTCACGTACTTTTGAACTTCCATGCGGATAAGCTTGGGAGGAGAGGGGAAAGGAGACCTTTAAAAAGCTCACCAAACAGCACAAAAACGTACTGTGAAAAGTAACATTTCTGGATGTGAACTACAAACCAAAAGATCATAATAAACTGCCTTTCAAAGTAAGTAGCAAGTGGAGAAACTGGGAACAAGAGCATGATATGCTTACAGCAACTATCAAAAGCTACAATTCTGTACTATTAGGACACATCTACAAATATTTTGCAATTGCCTCTTGTTTAGCTAAGAGGGAAGATCGTAGAACAATTAGACACTACCACATAACAGTGCTGGAGTTCCCCACAGGTGTATCTAATACACAATATTATCTCTACTAAAAATCCCAAACCCTTTCACAGATTGAAGACACTGTTTTCATGCCGCCATATTAGTGGGCCAGACACATATCCCCAAACTTTCAAATTTTCTCAAAATTCTTTTTACTTCTCCTACAATATATAACTCCTAATTCAGACTATATTACATGTATCTGGCTATCATTGAATATCCTTTGATGCCTACTCTATCTGGAACATTGAAGTGAATCAAAGCTGAGGGTTTTTCACAAAGAGCAAAAGGTATTGCCAAACACCTCATACCAAATTTCAAGTAGTCCTTCCAAAAAGTATAGATGCATTACAGCTTTTAAACCAAACTGTTTTTAAAAAGTTGTCATTGAAATATTAAATATTTTTTCCTTAGCTATGAATCAAAAGCAGCAGCAAGATTTTCAGAGAACTTTTCCAGAAGCTGGTGATGTAAGGTATGGAATAACTCAGCATTTATAGCCCACTGCTTCCCTGCACTCTAATAAAATGAAAGAGTATGTTAAGCAAATCCTAATCCCCTAGGTATTGCTGACAGCTTTCCCCAAGTTGTACAAAACATACAAGCTATAAATAGAGACCTGGTATTTTGGGGTACTTACTTTTGCTGGTAGTCTTTAAGCAATTTCTTGGCCTTGTTGTATTTCTTTTCAAGGGCATCACATTGTTCTTGAGTCTCTTTAAGACGCTCATTTACTGTTTTGCATAAATTTTGTGCCTCTAACCAGTAGGTCTCTAACTTTTTAATTTTCTCTTTGCTTTCATCCAAGTTTTGCTGTAGTTGGGCTCGATTAAATTTCCATTCGTTTTTTTCTGCTTCAACAACTTTTAACTGAAAAGATTAATACTTAACAAATTAATCTAAACTAAAAGATGAAATAAAAAACAGTTGTTGATACACGTTTAAGTAGAGAATAGCTAATAATAATTACATACTTATCAGTATATAAATGACCAAGACCCGTATTATTAGCTTATATTGTTCAACATCTCACCAGATCTTAATATCTTTGGAGAGGCCTATTTTGAATACCTTCAAAGGCAACTGCAGATAAAGAATCTTAACCTGTGTAAGAAAAGCTCCCTGTCCTACTACTTTGTTACTGACAGCTTTTTGAATAAAGATAACATGACCAGTTGATCTTCCCTGGTAACTTTACATGACATTGGTCTTCCTAATCAATGGTAACATGTGCAGGGTTTCCTTTTCTTGAGCTAACATACAAAACTACCCTAAGTAAAGGAAAGAGATGCCACCCCCTCAGCTTGACAGCAGCCACATTACACATGGGAACGTTAACATGCGAAACTCTCCAGGCCTCGGAGGAGTGAACAGGATAGATACAACTTAGTTTGTCCATGCCTCCTTCTTTGAGGACACCACTTACACCAAGAAAATAAATCACTGATTTTGAAGCCAGTCAGGATCACCTGACAATGGAACAAGGATGTTGAAAGGGCCAAGAATTTCTTGAATTTAAAAATGAGGTTGTAAGTTGTACTAACACCAACATTTTTAACAGCCTTTGTGCAATCCAGTTGGGCCACATGCCAAGAATACTAGAGAGAGGAGGAGCATTGTCAGAAATCAAAAAGGGAACTGCCATAAGTCGCTTTGTCTGCCTTGCCTCAACAATTGCAGAGTGCATGAAATACCCCAACAGATACTGCTACTGAAAATTATTGCAAACTGAAGCACTATACCCTCTTCACTTGCTACCTGTTCCCAGCAATGTGCCGCAACTTGTCCTGGGATATGCATTTCTGAGCAAGGCAACACAGAAGGACAATGCAATAAAAGAAACTGCTCGCTTACACACAGTATTTCAGAAAAAGGCCATGTATAAACCTGCATCAGTGGAAAAAGCAGCAAAAAAGAACAAGAAAACACTTTCTCAGAAGAAGCAGAGGCACCGAACCAATCTTCAGAAAAAAACAAAACTACTGGAAAAAAAACTCTCTGCCCAGACCAGGTCAGAAATTTGAGGAAGGAAAGAGGATAACAGAAATAACTTCCTGGTAACAGAAACACAGCCACAAACCATTGCCTGGCCAAATCTATTCTCAAATTAGACACGTTCTATCCACTGATCATGTTCTCATATTTGTTTATGAGCTGGTTCATACAGCTCTCCACTACATTCAGCTACTCTAAGCAGTAATACTGGAGTGTTCATTTTAAAGTGGAGACTTGGGGGATGGGTTTTTTAAGTTGTTTTATGTGACTTTTCAGGCTTTATTTGTTTGGTTGATTTTTATTTCATTTTATTTTAAATTTGAACATATCTCTTCAGCTTAGAAATGTTTGTCTAGCATAACATAGAGGAGAGAGCACCTGAGGCATAAACAGATTGCTGCCTTTTGCTTTCAGCCTATTCCAGGTAAAATCAGTAGCCATTCCTTCAAAACAAACCACCCAACAAAAAACCCTACCAATAATAATATTCTTTGAAAACTTACTTTCTCCTTCAGTTGATTCACTTCAGCTATTGTTACTGCATGTTTTAATTGTAGCTGGAACAGATGAAAAAAAAAAATATGAGCACACACAAAATTACATTTGAAAATGCTAGTTTTAAGTATTTCTCTATGATTCCCTTTTTCCTCAAACCATTGTTAGAGTGGCATAAAGTCAACATAATTATTTGTCAATTACAGGAGAAGTAATCATGACCTTTTATTTAAAAAAAAAAAAAAAAATTACTCAAACCTCAAACAAGTTCCACAGTACATAACCACCCTAAAAATCTCCCATTGTTGTCTATACATTAGGAAAGCTGAAAAGATTACAATAACATTTTAATGTGCCAAGATGATGAAGAGGCAGCAATGCACTTATGATGACAACTGGTACACAGAATGAAAGAAAAATTTAACAGTACTAAATATTTTTACAGTCAGCACTTCAAAACAAATGTGCTGGCTTTATTTTAAAATTGAGCCATGTATTTTTACACGACAAATCTTCATAGGATTATTAGAAATCAAAAAGATTACACTTAAGCCAAATGTAAAGATTTTTTTAACAAGTACTAATCCTTGTATCTCGCTTTCCATCTGTAACCCTGTAACAGCAACGTTATCAAGAGAACAAACTTAGGGGATCTGCAAAATACTAGTCCTTCACAAAAATAAGCTGATGTAGCAGCAAAGAGCATATGACAAAACAGTTTCTTTGCAGTATATTTTTCTCCTCCCAGAGTGAAAATCACAGGCACTTAAATCTACCAGAGAAGCCTGGACTCCTAAATGCCAAAGGCTGTACCATTTAAGGCCCTGACTAAATCCCACAGCACTGAATAAAGCAAATATGCTCCTTTATAAGAACCCTGGGAAAAGAGAACCGTACTATTTCCAGTTATGTTAAGTTGTGATTCAGAGCCTGGAATGCCCTATTGGGTTTACAAAACCATTCCTTCCAAAAAACACACCATAAAAATACCCTCCAAGCCAAAAATATGCTTGTCTACAGAATCAAGTGCTTTTATGTACACAGATATCTCAGAAGACTGCAGGGACTAAACCAAGAAATTATATATGTATTTCTTGTCTTCCAAAAAACATCTCACAACACTTGAGACCATATTTGCACACCCCCCCATGCACTCTGCAGCTAAAGTCATTCTACTGGGCAGCAAACATTCAAAGGCCAAACGGCCACAGGAGAACTAGGAGAAGCATCCTATCTATCTAATGCAATGCTCAGACATAACATGGACAGAGATGGGGCTTGGTTCTACCATCTGCTTCCAAGGGCTTTTTAAATTTAATTTAAATCAAAAGATTGTTTAATGTAAATATGCATAGGGAAACTGGATATAAAAAAAATACAGAACACCTACATTTCAACAGACATCTACCAGAGACAGTTATTCTTGATGCTGGGAAAAAACAAACCCAAAGCAATGAGAGGGAACATGAAGGAGATTATATCCAAATCCTATAAGGTTCAGATGCTCCCCAGTGCATCACAAAGAATATTTTAAAAACTGCTACAACACCTCTTTAAATTTAAGAAGAGACTGTGCTGAATCCATATCCAGTAGTAAACCAATATCTTCATTTTCAGGAAGATCAAAAACTTCTACAGATTTTCCATGTAAATGTGACTCGTATGTATCCTCCTCCTCATCATCATAGTCATCATCCTGACAAAAAGAAAATCGTGACATTCTGTAACACACACAGACTTTTTTGCATTATGGTAGTAGCAATAACCAAAGCACACTACCAAGGAATCCAACCAGCTGCAAAACTTTTCTTGACTAGTTACCATTCCTTTTTAATTTCTTATACCTACGGTAAGTGTTAAAGATGACTTGCAAACACCTTCATCAAAGTTCCACAAAAGAGAGCTAAGAAAGACATGCACAAAACGATCACATACAACTGACAGTTAAAAGTGTATTTTGGATTAGTGATAAAGCAATAATCATGTGCCTTGATAACAGTAGCGTATGAAGTGCTTATTTTCCTGTTTTTAACAAGTTGCCTGTGTTATACTTTTTTACTTCAGTTTGATTACACTCCCCCATTTATCCCATTAGCAGAGAATGAACAATGTTTTACCTGCTCTGTATCATCGTGAACATAGTGCTGCTCATACAGACATCGCTCTTGCTCTAAGGTCTCACTAATGAGACGCGCTACTTCACTCTCAGCTCCCGGCTTCTCTCTCCCAATCAGAAACCTACAGGAAAAAAACAAATTATCTTGCAGCAAAACATCTTAACATATGCTTAAGAAATGAGTTTGCGACACTGCTGCGTTCCACAATATCTTTGTAAAATTTTCATACTATGGTTTTGTATTCTCCATTAATGAAAAATGACAAAAAGAAACTATTATTTCAGAGAAAACATACGTACCTCACTGTGCCTTTGGTGTTCTTTAGCACAGTGGCTGCAAAGAACTGAGTAACTCCCACTAGACTTATGCCATCAACCTCAACAATCTGATCATTTACTTGAATTCTGCAAAATAAATAAATGCTTAGCTATCAGTTAAACAACAGTACTTTGGCTTGAAACGTTTTTGACATGACAAATATCACTTAAAACTCACTAGTATTTACAATGACAAATTCTGAGTCCATTGAAATTCATTGCTTAAAAATAGTCTCCTCATCCTCTGTTACTATGCAAATTACCAGTTAAAATTTACACAGTATTTGACTCCATGTTTTTTAGACTATTTACACAGTGATTGGTGTTCTGGGGTGTCAACATGATTTTGTGGTACTTCGTGGGCTTATTTTGAACATTTCTTATATGTGCTGTAAGCAGATCTACAGTTACTTAGCAAAAATGTCCTATAATAAATAACACTTTTTTAAAAATTTAACATACAGCAGGAGTGTAATATTCACTCAGCTGCATTCAGCTTTTGTACTTCTATTCAGAGTATTCAGCATATCTAATGATAGCAACTGGGCTTCATTGGAAATATGTAAAAGGCATAATCGATTCAACAAAAAACTCACCGTCCATCCCTCTGAGCAGCTCCACCATCTGTTATTGTTTTTACAAAAATACCTAGTTTTTCCAGTCCCTGATCAGCACCAACTCCCATTCCAATGATACTGATGCCCAGACCCCTGTCACCTAAGGGATTCAAAAATCTAACATTAGCTGCATGACATATGATGTAACAATTGTTACAAATTGTTGTAACTGAGTAATCGAGTTGTTTCAAAGCATTACAAGTCCTTCCACACAAAAGAGAAATTCACTTTAAACAGAAAAAAAAATGTAATGTATTTTCTATGTAGATACTACTTAAAGCCTTTTTGCCCTGTAGCATTCCTAACTTCAATTCAGTATGACAATCTGCACTTAATAGATGCCTGTCCAGTTCACATTCATTAAATTCACCAGAACTAGCCACAAATCTAGGCACACATTCAAAAATTCAAGACCTAAATTCAGGAATATACAGTTACGGTTTTATCTTTTGTTCCCATAGTGTCTCTTGCAAATGTTCAAGGTTTGATTTGCACCTTTTTCAATTTCCACAGGAAACACTTCCATCTTTTCCACCCTTTTCTCAAGTTCATACTCAGCTGAGGCTGCCACAGGATCAACTTCTTCATTTCGTCTATCATAGTCTTCATTTGAGTAAGTACTGAAAACCTAAGAAATATAACAAAACTTTTTTTAATGTCTTCTCACCTCCTTCCAAACATCATATAATTGAAAGACAATCTGTAAGAAAATTAAAGTGGTATTTTCAGAGATCTAATTTTCTAAACAACCATCAATTTAATAAATACTGCTGCTGTCAGACAGTTTCTAGCTTGCACAGAAGTAACATTTTAAAAGTTTCAAAACAAGTACTTTAACAGATTTTATCTTGCAAATGCACCAAACAGTTAAAAAAAATCAGTCAGCTCCTCTTTGATATCGTGTGATTTTTTTTATTAGGACTACATTCCACCAAATCCTTCCTCTCTTCTTCCCTCCCCCCACACCATCTGCCAATTGCAGTGTTTCAAACAGATGTAGTTTTCTGATTTTGCAAGGGAATCACGCAGTTTCCCAGGAAAAGGAAATGCCTTGCTACATATATTACTATTTTTAGTATTCACTCCAGCTGAGTTTCTGAATTGTTAAAAATAAAAGATAAACAAACAACACAGATTAAGATAGAAATCTAAAAAGGAAGAATAAATGCTATGTAACAGGGTTAATCTTACATATCAGCATGTTCATTAATTGTATTTAAATTAAGAAGTTAGGGAAAAAAAAGGAAAAATATCACACCCCCATTTATCTTAAAAATAAGGTTTATCTGCTAAATGTTTTGCAGGCACTGAGTGTTTTATTCAACATCACTGTAAGACAAAAAACATGCACTGCAGCTGCAGCAGCCATCTCCCTAATCAAGAGCATGCAACACTGAAATTCATTTACACTGCCTTACTACATTTTTGCAATTGTTGTATTTTCCACTAATACTACCTAGACACGTAACTGCAATCATGTCAATACCACAGCATTAACTGCAATTAACATCTTCCCTGTGAATTTGCATTCACTAGGATGTAGCTTTAGCTCTGCAGAGCAGTAGCTTCAGACACCAAAAAATGGTCATTGAAACAGATTATCAAAAAGCAACGTATAATTCAGTATTTCCCATAAGGAGCCTACTGCATCACCTTCAGACCACAACCTGAGCTCAGTTTTATAAACTCTTCCCAAACCCTGCAAAACATCTATTCCAGAAACATGGCATGGCCATATCGTCAGTCCAGTAAGCAAGCAACATTAGATCCACTTGGCTGAAAAGGAAGGAAGAAATCCACTCTCAGAAGTCTTATGTCTTCCACAATACAAGAAACTTCCTTAGAAGCTCTTCTTCCTAAGTCTTGCATAGAGGTTAATAAACAAACTCCTTGTGACTATCATACCAGTAGGCAACAACTGGATACAGAAAGACAACATGGGTCACACTTACTCACAGTATGTTTTCCATGAACTTTACAGAAAAAAATCTGCAAAATAGACAAAGAAAACCATCTAAATGGTCTTATTCTACCATGATAAGAAAAAAGGTGGCCAAGTTCTGTAAATTAATCACCCTCCTCAGCCCCCAAATCACTAAACAGAATATGCAGCAGAAGCATTTAGTGAAGCATCATTCACCCTTTGGAACAAGACCAGACTAGTTAGTTTACTTTTCATCCCAACAGAAAAAGCAGCATCTCCAAAAACATAGTTAAATTATAATAACATGAATTTTAAACTAATAATAAAAAGGAAGTTAATGAGTGGACAAATGATAACTTGTTAGTGAGAATATTTGAGTTCTTGAGGACAAAGCAAATACCAGGGCATGAAAAAAAAAAGTGTAAGTTCATACACATAAAATCTAGTATTAACAGTAAAACTAAAATGTTGAAAAGATATTTTAACTATCAAATGGTTGAATGAGCAAAATGTGAAGAATGGCAGTAGCTCATTTTGGAGACAGTGACAACTGTATTTTCTTAGTTCTTTACATCTCAGTGGTCTAACAGAGCAGAAGACGATGCAAGTAGTCGCTATCTACCAAAGAATGACATTACCACAGGGAAGACTAGTTCCTCACACCACAATTTATAAAGTGGTAGAAATTTGGGGAAAACTTGCACGGTAACAACACCGCATCATGTATGCTGCAAGTCTTGGGCCATCAGCATTAAAATATCTCTGGAAATTCTAAAAATTATTTATTATTTTTCCAGCTTAAAAGTAACAGAATTGTACTTGAGAGTCTCGTGGAATTTGCTCATTTTTATACAAAACTAATCACGGGAATTATTTATCTGCCAGGAATGGATAACAGAGTTTAAAACTAGTGGTCCCTTACATTCCAGTGATATTTATAATTGCTATTAATAAAATAATATCATAAACACATCTATGCAAATGAAGTCTACTAATATTTATGCATACTAGCTTTCTAAGAAAAGCCTATTTGAAACCAATTCTGAGTAATTCACCAGGAGAAATAATTCACACTTTTGTCTTAAAGTGACGGTTGACAACTGTATGAGAACATCTGGGTAATATTCTAAAAACCATAACCTCATAATTAAAAGAAGATAGCCCCATTTCAAAATAGTAATAACAACACACCTCTCTCCAAACTTCAGAAAAATAATTTTGAAGAAAAACATCAATTTACAAAGAACAGAGGAAAAGCAAAACTTACAAGCAGAAGCCAAACACTGCAATAACAGAAAGAAAAGAAAAAGCACAGTACACAAAAGCTGTGACTAAAGAGTCAAGGGTAGAAGACAAATTTTTATTGTGTACATGTGGAATCATAACATTGTATTCATCTTTTATGAGAGAGAAAAATTGTTGATATTAATATAGAAAATACAGAACTGGTCAGCAAGTTGTTCTTGCCAAGCAGCAAAAGTAACATTTAAACACAGTTAAAATGTGGATAATAAATAATATAAGTTCACAGTTTAGAAGACTGATGAGAAAGCTAAACATGTTCATCCCTGCACTGTGTCTGGCAGGGTTTAGTCACTGAATCAAATGCATTACTGACAAAAGAAATTCTAATCTTACTATTCAGAAGTCACTGCTAGCTAGAGATTGTAAAATTATTAGTACTGCAGCCGGTATTTTTAAAAGATATACATTAGCAAATACAAGTTATTGGCTCCACACAGGGGAAACAGATGAATTTTACTGTGGAAATCATGTGAATTTCACAAGTCTTTTACCACAGCTTCTTATACATCCAGGAGGCTACCCTAACATTAATAACTTTTGGATCCTGTTAAGCTAACAAATGTCAAAATGCTATCTGAAAATATTTTTTTTTCACTTAAATCCTTTTTCCTTCAGAATGGATGCAATTAATTTGAATCAAATAAAGTTCTGATAGAGAGCTGAATTTTTAAGCATTATTTGAATTAAATTGTTAAGACATATAGTGGTAAATTTTCAAATATACTTAGTGCTTGAACAGCATATATATTTATCTGGAGAGAAAACTAGCTACATTCTTCACACCAGAAAAAATAATCAATTTTTAAATGCAAAACTTGGTTTTGCATCTCCTATGAAGATGCTAATCTAGACATCATCAAGACCAGCACTCAAAAAACACCAACACAGCCTGTTCTAAATGACCCTACTCCTTAGTTCCTATTACAGAACTATACAGTAACTATTACAGAACTAAAAATTCCTTATATCATCTTAATGCTAACACAGAAAACAGCATTATCACAGAAAAACAACTATGACCACATATTTCAAACTCTTCATAGCACAGAAGAATGTCTACTTAAGTATGATGTTAGTTTTAGAAGAACATTAATTAGTTAGAGGGCAAACACTAATTTACTATGTGATTGCATGAAAGTGCTGCAGAGTAACAAGACACAGTCCAAAGACCTCCACTCCAACATTCATTTCCAGTATATAGATTTGATTGTGCCTAATGAAAAGCAGAAAAACAATTAAACAGTAAGATTAGGAAATCAGGAACTGCCCGGAAGGGCTTCCAACTAATTAGAATGGAAGCAACATCAACATCACTTTAAAGTTGTCCCGCAGTATTTGCTGGAAAGCCTCACAACACCTGCCCAGGCAGTTAAAGCAACACTGAATATCTGAGAGAGGCCCTGAAGCGTTACTGCTGCCCTGCCTGGAGCACAGCCAGCCAGCACCGCACCCCTTGGCTCACCGGATTCTGGAACAGCGCTCACTTTGAACCTGCCTGTTTACTGACACGCCATAAAGCCAAACATTCAAACACAAGTTAAAGCTCAGGGAAAATTATCCAATAGCAAACAGTTTCAGCTTTCCAAATTGAGGCCTTTGTGATGCCTGGCAAAATGTGAAGTGCCCATGAATAATCATTTGAAATAGTACCACTGAGGTAGGACTGAAGCATAATGTACACCTTACAGGTTATTATCTCCCGTTCAAGTAAACATCTCACTACTACTATCCTATTCTTCCCTCTACTTCCAAAAGTTATGTGGTTAGCTTTTTATTAGCACTACTTTGTATATTTTAAGTAAAAATTGCCTGTATCTGATCTAAATAAATTCATGCTATATAATCACAGAAGCAGCAAAGAGAAATACCTCATTTAATTTGATTTTTTAAACACTCCCACCTTTACTCTCCTTCAATAAGTTTTCAGAATGGCTGGCAACTGTTAAAGATTGATATTGCAAACATTTACGCTCAAGGTAGCAATTTCTATAACTAAGCGGTTGGACAGGCAGGCTGTGCACACTTATGTCCTTGGTCTTGCAGCTCAGTATGACTTAATCAAAAGCCCCAACCAAGACAGTTTACATAAAGACAAAGGTGCAATCTTGCTTCAGATCTACAATACAGACAATTTCAGACAGACAATGTCACTATAAATAAAACAGTTTCTTGCCAGTCTCATTCTCTACTTAATTCTCAATAAAACCAGTTGAATTTATTCTTTAGTTCTGTTTTTCACTGAAGGAGGTAAAACATTGTAGCCTGCTAAAGAAAAAGACAGAAAACACATTATGTATTTCAGTCAGATTATGCTAACTACTAGAGGAGAAACTTTTACTTTCAGGTGTTTAATTTTTAAATCCCAGTGGAAAAAAAACTGAAGAAAAAGAAAAGCATCCATTCATAAGCACAGCTCGGATTTTATTTCATTTCAGATACTCAGAGAAAAGTTCAAAAACAATCCATAATCTCCATCTGCAGAAGAACAGCTCTGCCATGATCTGGCTGTATTCCCCCAGCAACTCAAGTTGAGGTGGCAATGCTCTCTGACTGACAAAGAGACTGAAAGGCTCCAAAATAAGTGGCATATGACCAGAAGAGGAAAAACTACTCAAAGTGCNAAAAAAAAAAAAAAAATTAGCTCCTGAAAGCTAAATATGTATATGAAGAGAGTGATTCAATTACGAACCTCTGTAAACTTCACAGGTGTCTTGGTAACAACAATTTATGCCTGGTGATCCACATAGATGCATACGTATTTATTTAGCTCACCAAAACAAAAATCTTGTCCTGACCAAATCTAAACAGCAAGCAAATCGCTATGGGGAACTTAAAAAAAAACAAAACAGTGAACACAAAAATAGTCCACCTGGTTTCTAAAGACCTTAAGAATAAACAAAAAAATAACCCTGCCACCAGGGGGTACTAGATCAACTCAATTAACTAATCTGCATTAATACTGTCATTAGCAATGATCAATACCCCAGGTCTAAAAAGAAGGATCAATTCACTATGCCAAGTCACATCAGAGGGTGATGAAAGACAATGTCTGGAAAATAAAGAATGTGCCATACGGCATAATACTTTCCTACTAAATAAAAATTTAAGAACCCTGTAAAAAACTATGCACGATCCTCATGATCTCAAGATTACAAAATACGTACTCAGATAATGCAGGCAAGCATCTTTTTACTGATATCCTTCCCAGTGTTGACCTTCCTTTTTGTTAGAATTATATGGAAAGGGATAATTTATTTTTCCATCTCTCCAAAGGTAAACCACAAAAAAGTTTCAGCTACTGCTGGTTCATTCCTTCCCTGGCTAGGTTATGTATTCTCATATGCTAAGAACAGTAATGATCATCAAAAAGACACTAAATCTTCCAGCACTTTAACTGCTGACCTGCTGAACTTGTCTCCTATAAATCTCCTTATCTTTGTTGACCTCCACCACTTCCTCAGTGTTTCTTCTAACTATCTCCTATGAAACCCTCAAGTGCCTCATACTCACCTCCTTTTCTGCCTCCTGTTCCCCACAGCTATTCTGACAGAGTAAAAGAGTAAAAGAGAGCACAGGCTGGGCATACATAGTGATCAGCTAACATTAAGCCAAAAAAGAACAACTAACTTAAGCTAAAGCTGCAGCCCTGTCATCAGTGAGGCCATGAATATGCAACTGTGATACAAGTGCTAATTTTCCACATATCAGTACTTTAAAAATACCTTTCAAAACCCCTCACCTTCCTATCAAATCCAGGTGAAATTGCTAGGAAGTCAGAAGCTGGTGGGACTGAAAAGAATGTGGACAGATGATAACTTCACCTGATTTCCATAACCTCAACATTCTCTTATTTTTCTATAGTTTTATAGCATAACCAAAGACATTAAACTGGTCAGTTGGTGTGTTATCTAACTGCATCTACAGAATAATTCAGTTAGAAATACACGGAGATATTAATGTAAAGAGTCAGGCTGCTCCAGCAGTGAGCCAAGATATAAAAAGAAATTCTTTACTTCTTCTGTTCCAGTTTAGACTTCTGCTCTACAGCCCCATGTCCTGGCACTGGACTCTCATCCAAAGACAAAATGCCAAATCAATCTACAATTGTAAAACTTACATATTAAACATTTCCTAAAAATCAAACCAGAAGATGTATGATAAAAAAAAAAAGAAAAAGAAAAGCCAAAGACAGCTGGAGTTGAAAGAGCTTTCCAGAGAGCTGAACAACCATAACAGAATCAAAAAACAAGGATCATAAAAGCATCAGAAATATTTGACACAGAACTCTGTAACACAGGTAAACCTACGCATAGAATAAAATGCATTTAGGCTTATTAAACATTTAACTTAAGAAACATTTTACTTATATGAAAACTGAACTTTCATTGAGGGTTTAAACAATATCTTTTCTCAAAAAAACCCCAAAGCAACAAAAAATTTTCACTTGTGGGAAAATATACACCTTCTTCCTCCACTTATTCATGTTTTTAACATTTCATACTGTTAAACTGCAGGAATGCCATACTCTCAGATGCAGACAGAACAAAACATGATTATTTTCTGTGAAAAGTCAACGAAAAACACCATGGAGAGACTGAGATGAAAATATGAAGAAAAGCTGTTTTGATGTTAAGTCACTAATGTTGATAAACAGAGCTTCAAAACAATTAAAATCTATGACTTTAAGCAAGCAACTTGTCATTGGAAAAGATCCCAAACAAAGTAAAATGGAAAAACACATTATCTGTGTCAAGCAAAAAAAGATGAATTCCCATATGTAAATCAATTCTGTTTAAATCTACTGTCAAATCAAATCTCTATTTTCCTTCATCAACCCTCACCCACATCACACACTTGTTTCTTAATGCCACAGAAATACTTTACTGAAGTGCTTGAGCAATGGGTGACCAATCGACCAGCCATCAATTCTTTAATTACCAAAGAAACTCCAGAGTCTGGGTACCTTCAACCAGTTTGTGTCTTTTGTATCCCTTTTTGTGTACACATTGTAAGTACACAAGTGAACAGTTCAAAAATCAGAGGCTGTATGAAGCTGAAGCACTACACTACAACATTGTGTTAAAACAGTATTTGAGAGTTTCCACATTGATCTAGAAAATTTGTGCATCTCCTAAAGGCATTTGCAGGTATCTTGTCACACAGGAAATCTAATTCAAGCGTTATCTTCATTTTGTTCTTCATTAACTTCCACACTAAGCAGTTTTGTACTAAAGATGTTGAAGAATAGGACAGGCTGAACACCACCACCATTTGTGTCTAGCTATACATAAAATAGCTTTACTGTGATGTGCAAGACAAATGGCAATATTCTGAAGGATTCCCATATTCTCTGAGAAGCAGCTGAAACTTGACTGGTTAGGACAACACACAAACTATAAAACTGCTTTCAGTTTCCTTATGCAATAAATCTATGCTCAGCTGTGACAAATATAAAAGTAATGCCTTTATGAAGGTTTGGGGTTTGTTCTGTTTACTTTTTCAAACTGTTTTCTTGACTAAACCATCTCAAAATATATTACTGTTCACAAAAACCTGGGAACAGACACTCCCATGCAATGTAAACTAGATAACACCGATAAATAAACAGAAGCAAACAGCAGAAGCAGCTGTACTATCTTTTCAGCTTACCTGAGCTACAGAATTTCTAAGGATCATAAATCATTGCAGAAGTTAGTCACTGTGCTATTAAAGGCTTTGAGGACAAAGTTTGCCACAGCCAGAGGTGAAAATATCTCAAGAAATCAATTTGAAAACAAGCATTTGTTTTACCAACAGAAAGTTTCAAAATGAGAAACGTCAAACAGCACTCAGTCATTACACTTACGTTAATTAAAGCCTTTCAAGGTAATCTCATAATAGAAAGCAAGTTAACATCTACATTACAAAGGCAAAACGAAATATAAAGGGATGACAGAAGAGTTACCTGATGTTATTTGCATTGTGTGTAATGCTGACTGCTTACACTGTTTACTCAGAAAACTTTAAGACAAAGGCAAATTCAGTTCCCCTGCCAATACCTTGGACTGCTGAGTATGCTTTACATTCCTTACTGGCTTCATACGTGGCAACACATATCCAAGCTGCGAAGTTCTGCTAGTAATTGTACTGTATCACTCTCTAAACTACTCCAGAAGAAACAAGAACGGAGATAAAATGTTTTCCAGGGCCTGGAAGGATCAAACAGCAGCAGGACTTAGAGAATCTGGTCACCAACGGCAAGTAAAAAATCCCATATTCATTTATGAACAGCTTCTATGGAATTGAAACACTTCTTTTAAAAGTCTCATCTGTGCTTGCTTTCATACGCACAGGGCAACACAAAATGACAGAGTATTTGTGTAATTAGGTTCCATCTTTCCTGAAATTATCAGATCAAATTATGTTCTCAAGCCCTGCTACAGATGTCAACAATTAAGGACCTCCATCACAGGTCAGATGCAGTGCTAACAGTGTAAGCTACCTCATACACCCCCTGGGAGCTCCACAGTCTCCTTCTTTGAGTAAAAGACCTTGCCAATATTACAACTGACTAGAAGCTTTGAAACAGAAATAATAATCAAGTTCTCTTTGTTGCAGCACTATAAATGCTATTTTTAAGGTGCCTTTAAGTTCTACCCATTACCTACAGACATATCCAACCTCCCTTTCGTGTAGTTCAAATACAACAGTCAAAGCTCCGTCACTGCAGAGTGCTGAAGATCTGAGAACGTGCTTTTTCTTGCCCAATACATTCTGAACATTTGCATTCTTCAACTGCACCAGATATCTGCTAAACAGCAACTGCAAGAGACACAGATGGTTTCTTTGTAATCACTAGAGAGGTGCAGAAAACAGCAAGAATGCAAGGGCAGCCTGGCCTCTCTCAGGAGCATCAATGAGGAGAAGAATCACAGACCTTCTCCAGTGGCTATGAATGTCTGAAAATGCCACTCGCATTTTAGTCAAATGTATTTGTCTAAATAAAGTTGAAAAAGAAGCTATTAGGATATATTTCTCACTATGGCACTGCTCTAAGCTGTGGTGGGGACCAGGAATAATCTTTTAGCTACCACTGAGATTTTCTTCTCTTCCAATTTAAGATGCACCAAAATCTATGAAGAAAGACAGAGAGATTTCCTTCTGTGAGGTAAAACTGCGATCTTCTAAATGGTTCTTGAGATATTAAAAATACACAACTAAAGAAAGTTCTGGGTAAGCATAAAAAAGTTGGAATTCTTTATTTTACAGAGTACAAATCTCAAACACCATATAACCAGGACTTATTCCCAGTAAGTATCATAGAAAACATGAAGCAAAAAGGCAGACATGGGAA
Source organism: Rhabdornis inornatus (assembly GCA_013397075.1). NCBI lineage: Eukaryota > Metazoa > Chordata > Aves > Passeriformes > Rhabdornithidae > Rhabdornis > Rhabdornis inornatus. The sequence continues at coordinate 1,003,883 of VWZS01004498.1, read as the reverse complement.
CAGAAATCATTGCTTAGGCAAAAGGAACAAAGAGGGAAAACCTATTGAAAATGATGTGCAGAAAGAGATCCCTATACCCAATGTAGGAAAGATACAGTCAATTTCACTGAAAGGGGATAAAGGAAGGCAAGTATCATAAGCTTCAATTTAAGGGCTGTAAAAAGTATCTCAATAACCCCATTGCTACTGAGTACAGTTTATTCTACCTATTCAAGTAGGGCATTATGGCAAGAACTATGCTATTTTTTCATAGAAACTGCTAATAGTTGCTTCTATCCATCCATCTCTCAGTTGTGTAAATGATAATCTGAGACAGGTTGGTTCCTGTGGCTTTCAGAGAAGCAGCTATAATAGAACAATGCTTGTTACCAAAACCTGAGTTTTGTCTACACAAGAGCTTCCATCACAGTTGGCACTGAGATTTCTACTAGGGCTTTCAACTCTGTCTAGCATAGACACAGCAGAGAAGGCAGAAGTCTGTTAACAGCCACTGCTTCAGTAGGGTGTCAGCAATGACCAGTAAAACCCTGCCTACAGCAGGAAGTCACTTAACACACTTACAGTAGACTCTACATGGCACTTTGCTCAGATACTGAGTGCACAAATGCATGTAGAAATGGACTGATGCCCCTCTGGCTCTCTCCCAGCCCTCACCAGACTCATTATGCAGTTTTCAATAGCAGCACTCTCCCCTTCACTGCTCCAGGTCACCACTAAAGCAACATCAACTAGAAGAATGCCATATAAAGTCAGCCTGTCTATGGAGAGACTATAAAAAAATCCGCATGCAACAGAACTCATATTTTGCCAATTTTTTTTGCCATAATCAAAACACCTTCTGGGATGCAGCACTGGTATGTGTTAGCAAACAGTGAAATTACAGCTCTCTGCCGTGGGAAGTTCAAGAGTCAACAGAATTTTTATATCCCTCTGATCAGTAAAAGTGAGTCCTGACTCTCTATGAACAAAGTTTAAAAGCTGTTTATTAAATATGATGTCTTTCATTCATGTGATAGTAGTAGAGATAGTATGCTGAGGAAAGTCTGTACAGTCTCCCATTCCATCCTTGTCCATGTCTCCGAATTCCCCTTCCAAAGTTTAAGAAAGACTAGAATAATTCAAGTCTGCAAGAGACTATGAGTAAACAGAGTTTGAGCTGAGGAGCAACTTATTTTGTGGATATATTTGGTGAGGGAAGATCAGACACATAAACCTTTTTAATTTGTTAAAATTATAACTTACACTACTCCTCATTATCCTGTCTGCCCTCTAAGTTTAACTTCTGCAACTTCGTAATTCCAAAATAATCACGTTAACACTTCTATGGGTTATTCACCAATCAGTATTAGAATCAAACAACATATATATGGTTACTATTGGAGAGAATTCTAGAATCTTAAAATGCAAGAATCAGTCATTTGATATTTTCTCATAGTTAATTCCATAAACAAGTCTTAAGTTGAACATGAAAGTTTTCTTTGGGGGGGGTATGTTTGGGGTTTTTATCTAAACTTTTGTGCCAAAAGGAAAACTGAAAATAGTAATTCCTAACGCAATGCCTCAATTTTAAACAAATGAAGGCAAGTATTAAAGATTAGGTGCTTGTATCTACTCCTAAAAGATACGTGCTCCTGAAAAAGTCCAGGAGGTAAAATCTCATTAGCGTAGCTTCACTACACTATCTTATGAAGCAGCTGTAATTAAGGAATCACTTGTGACTAACAAATTTTCTGAAGTGGTAACTTCTCTCAAACTTAGCGTTGAATAAAAGCCGTAAACTTACACTTCTTAAACGTTTTTTAGAACTTCAAAAAACCCCACAAAACCTCCAAAATTTATTTCCTGAGCATTTTTGACTGCAAAACAATTAAAAAAAAAAAAAAAAAAAAGGAAAACTCAAACATACTTACTTTGATAGGAGCTGTTGAGAACTTGACTTTCCGGTCCGGCACTGGATCTTCCTCTTCAGAAAGTCCAGGGAACTCCTCATATTCACTGTCACACATATAGTCCTCCTCTCCCTCCAAAATTTCTTTGCCTTCAGGCTCTTGGTTTTCTGGCTCCGCATCCCTGTCATCATCAAAAGCTGCATTCTCTATTCCAAAATCAGTGAAGTCCTCACTTTGCTTTTCCAACGCTTGCTCCTCTTCTTCAGTATCCTCTTCCTGCTCTAAAACATCCTGTACTTCTGTAACTGGACCATCTCTTACAGACATCCCATCTCTTTCTTCTTCCCAACTGGTCTTGCTGCCATCCGTATACTCTTCTACCACTTCCAAGGCATAGTCACTCCTCTTCCCTCCCTGTACGTGACATATGAGCTTCTGATTCTCTTGATCAATGTGATCTTTCTCCAAACCTTTTTTTTCATGCCCTGAGGTTTCATCTTGTGCAACCAGCTCTGTGCACGTCCCCTCTGTGGGAGAAACCCAGGAGCAAACACTATCAGATGTCTGCTGAGCCTCCTGCGCAGGCACATTGCCCATATTCCACGGGCTTCTCTCAAGTACCAGTTGCTCTCTTCTGTCTTTTCCAAGCGCCTTGCTTGGCTCATCTCTGCAGATCTCAGACACTTTGGGCAATGCACCTTTCTCCAGACATCCTTCAGCAATAGGAGACAAATTCAAAGTCTGCTGGCCTCCCAAAGGGTCCTGATTCAGAGAACTATCATTTTTGGAAGTTTCTTTGGATTCTTCAGTATCACTGTCACCCAGAAAGCTTTCCAGCCTCCTAGAAATGGGCCCTGAATTCAGGAAGGAATATTTGGAACCACTATTAGCATGTTGCTGCTTCAACTCTTCATTACTTTGATTTTCAACTTTCTCCAGTGCAACCGGAAGACTTGCTTCTGTATTAAAACTGAAGTGGTCCACCACATTGCTGCAATCAGAGGCTGAACCATGTCTCCTCTTATCTTCACTTCTTTCACATTTGCTGGGGGAATATCTGTCCACTGAGCTCCGTTGTTTTATATTTCTCTCGAAGAGCTTCCTGGTCTCTGAAAATTTTTCTGCCAGGGCAACCTTGTCCAAGTCTGCCTCATCACTGCTACGGATGACTTTGTCAGCAGCAGAAGACATGGACAGTGAATCCACAGGACCGCCGCTGGGGCTGGTAGCTGTATTAAGAAGATTATTTTTTTGGACAATGAGAAAAGATGGACTACCTGGAGAAGATCCATACTCCGCTGCTGTGGCCCGGCTGATTAATTTGGTCTCAGCAGGTGGACTGCTTTCACAAGAGGTTGTGGAGGAAGAGCTTCCCATTTGCAGAAACATACTTTTGATCTTGTGTACTCTGTTTCCGTAAGTGGCAGCTCTGCCTCGACTGTGTGGGTCACTTCCCCCTCCATTGGAAGAGGTGCTCAGCTTCTGATGCAAGCCTGTTTTGTTGGAAGCGTTATCAGGATTGTTTACACCATCAAAAGAGCATTTGATAGCATGGAAATCAGATTTGTAAGCATTTCGATGTGGAGAAGCACTTCTTAAAGTCCTTTCCCCCTTGCCTTCGGTTTTCATCATTGTTGAAAAGAAAGCTCCTTCCACTCCTTAAGAAGAATGGGAAAAACGACTCCCTAGCCAAAGCTTCCACCCTCCAACACCAGGTAGTGTAGATCCCACAGAAGATCCCCAAAGCAACCTTTCACTCAGTCAGCCTCCCCGATCGCATTGAAATGGAACACAGGGGACTCTACGTGGAGAGAAAGAAATCAAAGCTCGTGAATGGCCACATCGCGTGTTATCCCCAGGGCGGATCGCGGTATCCGGAAAGCCATCTGCAGAGAGACAGAGAGTTTCCATTAACTCGGGGCCTCGCCGGCGTGTGACACGAATCCGAAACTCGGGGTGGGAATCGCAGCCCAAGACCTCCCTGCGAGATAAAGCCCATTGTGTCCGCCGGGACGCGCGGACCCAGCTGTTCCCCGGGCACCGACCTGCCGGCTCTGGCGGGGGATGCGGCGGCGGGCGGCCCCCCCCGCCACCTCCGGCTGCCGCCCCTTCGCTAAGGGCCGTCCCGGGCTGGGCCAGGCCGGGTCGGGCGGCTGGCGGGCAGCGCCGGCCCTTCCTGCCGCCCGGCGGAGGCCGGGNCGCCCCGCGCTCCTCACTCCACCTTCCTCCCGCCCCCGCGGCGCGCTCGGAGCCGGCGCCCGCGCCGCTCCCCGGCCTCACGCTGCTCCGCGCCCTCCTCCGCGCTGTGTCTCGGGCCCGCCCGCGCGCNCAGCGCCACGGAAGAGAGGGGCTGGGGGCGGCGGGCATGACCGGCCCGAGGGAAGCGCCTCCCGCGCCGGGATATACCACGCCATAGCGGGATACGGGTTTCGGGTGATACCATGTCGGCGAAGCGAGCGAGCGCGGGGCAGCGTCAATGGGCGCGGAGCGCTCAGCGGTCCCTCCGCCGGCGGAACTGGAGACGGTGGGGCGGGGGACGCTGGAGAAACGCGAGCGCCGAGCTGCTGTGATGCTGCGCGCTGCTTTCAAAGCCCGGGCGGCCACCGCGGCGCGGGGAGCGCCAACCCCGGCTTCACCGCGAAGCAGCGCGGTTCTTGGGAGGGAAAAGTGGCGACAGCTGCCACGACCGAGGCTCAGACAACTGGAAGTAACAACAGTGCCAGACATTCCCTTTTCCTCCTCTTCCTTTCAAAAATCTAGTTGTTTATAGCCTCTCCCGAGCAGGTAGGTATCGGAGCACAGGAAGATTCCCAGCCGAGGCGGCGCCCGGCCCCCCGCGCACCTGCTGGCCGCGCCCCCGGCACGACCCGCGGCGCCGAGCGCGTCCCTGGACACCCTGACATTGTCCCCGCAGCGCCGGGGCTGAGCCCGCTGGGCTCCTTCGCACGCTCCCCGGGATGGAAGTCACTGCAGCTCCCCAAGACTGGGAAAATCATGCTCGTAATCGATAGCTCTAGGCAGTAATAACCGCAGTTTTGCAGGCAGTATTCCATACATTCAGTTCTCTCTGTTTGTTAGTCCAAATAAAAGCACTGGCTTCAATCTATTTATCCGTCAAAGACAGGATTTGGATGACTATTTAATTTCGACTGCAGTTTCTTCCATATATAAAGCTCACACAAAATTATTAGCGGAGCACAGAATTCTACTGGTAGTTACCAATTACATGGCAACTGTTGTTGGCACCTGGCACCAAATTGTGTAACAGTTATTTAGAAGTTTAAATTGTTAACTCATTGAAAAAAATAGCTTCACTGGTTTATTACTCAAGTCTATGATGAAATGTATGCATTCTCCCAGACATCCCAATTGACTCTGGCTTAACTTGGAGTCACAAGCTTGACCTAACATCTATGTTATGATATTTCACAGCTTGATCTAAAAACCACAATAGAGTTCCAAATTAGCCTTAATCACGATTTTACAATAAAATAAAACCTAATTTAGTCTTTCTAAAACAGAGGCAACATTGTCCAGACCTTCTGTGTTTTCAAACATTGCAGGGGCAGTGGAATTTCACCAAGATCTGCCATTAGCAGTCTTACATATACTTGGTAGCAATATTTTGAATACAATTTTAATACAGATAGTTTCACTGTAAGAGCAACAAATGTTTCATATTTTGGATATGTAGACCTTATTAAGAACACATAGAGGTGATCTCCTGTATGCTATAGAGGTGGTCCTTCATATAGCATTTGTAGATTGGGTTGAAATTGCAAGGCTTAACCACCATCTTTCAATAAATAGTCTACAAGAAGCTACTAAGCAAATGTTTTTTTTTTCACGAACCAAAGGTATGTACAAGGTTGCTCAGCAATTTAAGCACTTTGGGCAGAGAACATTCTACATTCTGCTCAGGGAACCTGACAGTATATGGGAGACTGTTCGAAGAAAAAAAGGCAAGAGTTCAGGAACAATGTAAAAACAAAGCCCAAAGCAGCTCTAAACCATGCTCAGGAAACGCAGTGGCCTTTGTACTGGGTGCTGGCTTAAAGAGGCTGGAGCAGGGAGATACTCTTGTGTTTTGAATTCTCCCATAAATGAGAAAGCAGGAATTGTAATTAGAAATCCTGAGAACAGATTTAATTGCATCAAAGGACTCCTATTTCTTTGGGATTTCCCATTCTAACTAGGAAAACATACAGGTTATTTTGCCTAGCTGTTCTGCTTAGGAAGGACAATATTTATCTAGGTCAGCTTTCTGAGTTTTCTAGTGAGAAAGACTCTGAATTACATTCAAGATGAGTGCAGTGTGAATGTGAAAGAAATAATAGATTTGTTTACTGAAACAATTATTTAAAAGATGGGAAGGATCCAAGATAAAGGCCTCTGAGTTTTGAGCACAAAGTCTGGGAAGGTGACGTAGTTTATGATTTCGTCATAGTGAATAACTGCAATAAAACCTGGGAAGAGTATCTTACACATTCAGTCTGTGGTGCTTTCCTTGAAAGATGATGAAACAACAGTGAATAAGCAAATGGTTTCCACTGAGCAAGAAACATCTACATTTTGTTACCTAAGCTTAGGAAAAAAAATAGGAGTTTCAAGGGGGACTTTGGCAGCACAAAATCTTCTTGGGGAAAAAAGTGTTGCTGTACATAAACTCATGAATCTAATGAAAACAGATAAAGAGGAAAAATATTTCAAGAAAAAAATTAAATTGAGGGCACTTCTATAAAACCCAGTTGTTAAAACCACCACTGAAGTACAGTGTTTATTTCAGATGTACAAAAGGAAGCTGTTTCAGTGATCATCACAGAGCGTTTAAGCATCTTCTGAACAGAACAATGATCCTGTGACTACTCTTGTCTTGGTTTAACTCTCTTAAAATCCCTCTTTTATTGTACACTCTTGGCTGTGCTTATGTTTTGGGGGCAATGTTGACAGAGAAACAACAGACACTCCCTGTGAGTATATCAAAAGAGTGTCTAAACTAGAACTGCACAATGAAAAAGACTCTCAGGAGGTCCAGATGAAGGAGATGTTCTGCTGTTGGTATGAAATTATCTCATAAGAAAGCTCCAATAAATATGTAAGTATACAAGACTAGATAAACTGTAATTTCTTAAATGGCTTATATGTTTTCAGCTTGTAAGGACAGCCATCATTTTACACTTTTATGATTAATGTAGCTAAATGTAGCTAAAATGGGGCACATATATGGTGGTCTGGATTAGTATTTATTGATACTGGTGGATTCAATTGCTGTTCATTCAAGGTGGGTATTAGAAACCACTAAGCATATGTTCCATGCCAAACAAGTTTGAAACTAGTCTCATCACCCTATTAGCATACTTTCATCAACTCACAAATATTTTGCTGTTAATCCTTTTAGAAACTAAAAGACTTGAGCCAGTAATGCTTTGGCTGGGGACTGGCTGGTAAAGCTCCCTCTCTCTTTGTTATTGCTTTATTGCTCCCTGCCCTGACAGCAGAGAAGGAGTAAGTGCCTCCTGGGGCAAGGAGAGCTCAACAGCTGATGTAACAGTTCAACAGCCTTAAAGCTCCTGATCAGCTGAGCTGCAAGAGCCAATGTGAGACAAACCCTCTGAACTTTTTAAAAGTTATCTGCTTTATCCACATTTTAGCTTTAATATGTAATTTGAAATAGAGTTTCACTACATTTGTATTTAATCTGTTTAATGTGAGTTACATCAGCAGTTTTTAGTAGAACAAGTCAGTGATTTTTAAAATATTTTTGCAAAAAGCCAGGAATAAAAGGAAAGGAAAAATTAAGCATTCAGAGTTCCACAACTATTTCTGTAGATTTTTAAAGTTTTATTTTAAGAAAATATTTTTCTATCATTTAGGAGTAATTAAAATGTTCTGGAAGTATTTCAGTCATGTTCAGTATAATTCAAACAGCAATTTTGAATTTGAAATAGAGCACCTTCTGTAAGTTTGGCAGGTAATTTTGTGATTTCAATTATTAGAATTAAGAAAGCAAGCTGTAATTTTAGAAGACTACTTATGTTAAATGCAAAACTAAAATAATAAAGTAGCATTTTACATTCATTGCTTTGTAGCACTTTTTCACTAAAATAAAGTAGAACTAAAATCCAAAATTGTATTTAATGGTCAATAGCATTTGATCAATGAAGGAGGAGCAAAGTTTCAGAGCAGATGAAGAGAGACAAGTAATTCGGTAAAGGCAATGTGGCAATGACTGCAGACAGATATGGAACAAAAATCTGCAGAAAAAAAGCTGAACATCTAAATATGGTCAAATCCAGGAAAGACATTTCCCAGGCTTAAGAGCTGGACCAGCCAGGCTGTCGTACAGTACCATGTGAAAAAATGATGCAAAGATACCCTAGAAGAAAGTGACAAACAAAACACAGATCACCACTACATCGAGTTACAGTATATGATGGTAAAATTGGGCAGATTTCAGAATGGGATTCTCCTAATGGCTTGCATTTTGTGTACAACATTATATTTGTGCAGCAGGATCCAAAAGACCACAAGTGTTGTGGGTGAAGAAATGCTCTAAAGACAGGAGCTAACTAAATTTTACTCAGTTTCATTCAAATAGTGCTGGGTAATGTGGCAATTACTCTACTGCATGCCAGCAGTGCCATGAAGAAAGTCTGAGACGTCATTGTATTGATCTTTGCCATTGTGTGTGATGACATACATGTCTAATATTTATTTTCATTTCTAAAGTTGAAGGCAAAGTGGTTTGGATGAGTTAGTGCCTACTCCAGGTTTTGATTCTCTTTCCTCAAACTGCTCCCCAGCACATTCGAGAAGCAATGGGTAAAATACAGTGGTTCAAGTTGAAATAACTACCAGCTAATCCTGTAGCTTTATTTTTGTTTTCTCTTGCTATTGTGACCCCTGGGACTCTCCCATTCTGTGGTCAGCTGAGCCAATTTATATAGAAAAAGCCCTTTGGATAGAGCTGTGCTTACTGGTGGATGCTGTATTTTATAGGCCCAATATCCAGTACATATCCTATAACTGACGCTTTGATCTAGAAAAAAATTCACTATCAGTACAAACATTAGTAAGATTTATTTTTAGTTCAAGTAACTATCATAGTGAACAGTGTTATTAACAAGATATCAATACTGAAGTCTTCAACTTGCCTGGTTCTCCTTCATTGCAGTAATATTTATGCCACAGCAAACTTTAAACGTAGGATATGAAATGGAATTTTAGAAATAGCTCCAGCAAAGAAGGGCTGCCCTCTCTCATTCCCCAACATGTCTGTCGTGCAAAGCTCCAGGAAGGGGCCATTCTGGTGAATTATACATCAGTGTCTATCTTGCTGGATTAAATTTAATAAATCTGTATTTTCTTTGCTGCTTGTCCACTCTCTCATAGGTCCTCTCTGCAGAAAGGTGAATTCAATTATTAGTTATATTACATCCTTCAACAGCCCACCCAAGATGCTGTTCCCCAGAAATGCTCTGAATTAATACCCTGACCACATCTTCTGGCCACAGAACCATGAATGTTAAATGAAGGTTGGTGGAACATCACTGAAACCTGCATTGAGCACAGCTGGCCTGCCAGCACATGTTATAATGGTCTTTGCAAACTCAGGAAAACTCTTTATGTTACAGCTCCAAGACATGTTGAAGATAAATGTAGAAGAATTTCTAAAGTCTCAAGAATTTCCTGAGCCTCAAAGTAAAATATTGGCAGTTGAATTTCAAAGTTGCATTTAAAAAAAGAAAGGCAGTTATTTATTGCCAGGAAGGCTGTGAACAGAGATACTTGAGGGTTTCTTCACCTTACAAGCCCCATTCCCGAAGTGTCAAAATCATCAGACTCACTTGTTACATTTGTCAAATTCATGAGTGAAAAAGAACAAGGGAGGAAAGAAATGAGCACACTGTAGAATTGTCTGAAATGGTGGTTCAAGACCATGCTGGGTTTCTAAAGCACAAAGAACAAATGTCAGCCTGACAAGGAGGCAGGAGTCTCAATAACAGCATCCCACTGAAAGCTGTTGGAAAACAAAAGTCTGTGAGTGCATTTTTCAGCTTCATAACTGCAGTACTGTTGGCACAGCTTTTATAGGATTTACAGGTTTTTAAGAAATAAAGTTAGTGATTATTGTTGATTTAACTGATTTCCAGTGCAAGAAACATGCTGTTGTAGTCTCTGTTTGCATCTGTCTCCTACTCTGCAAGGACTTGTGAAAATGGGCCAACTGGTTCAACCAGATTTGACACAGGCTGAGAGTTTTCAACAATAGTTATATTCCTACCAGTTTCTTAAAAATAGGGAGCCAGAGGGAGAGAGGAGAAAGAAAGACCTTGCAAGATCAATCAAAGGAAAGGTTACAGCAAGAGATCACCCCTTATAAGCCTCCAGATAATCCTGTATAAGCCACACAAGACTGAAACCTGATGAATGTATGAGTCACAAGAAAAGCCTTATTTTGAAGTTGCGTCTTTTTTAAAGCCAAAATCAGTCAGCCAAGAGACACACATTGGGAGGGTAACTGGCTACTTTAATACTAGAGTTCACAGCACAATTTTTTAGTCTGATACGCTAGTTTCAGTCTGACCAAGCAGTTTTATACAAAACCCCAAGTGTTTGCTATACCTCTCTATAGATGCATAACATACCTAAAGTATTTTTCAGATAAAGGATGACCTTAAATCCTTTTAAACTAAGTCCAAATAAGGTATATTATTTTAATATTCAGATTCCCCAGTATTTCTTAAATCATAGCTATATATAAGTAGAGACAAGTATACAGAGTCTAGGGTTTAGCCTGCCATCTAAAACTAAACCAATGCAGTTTAAAAGCAAATCAGAAGCATTCTAACTGTGTATCTTTCATACTGAAGTATTAGTTATATTAGAAAAAGCAAAAAGGAGAAGCATGATCTTACACATAGGTGAGCTTTTTTCTTCAATTATTGATACTTTCAAATAAATAAGGCAGTGTTTTGAAATTCCCTAAGTCCAAATATTGTTTGACACCATCTAGATTTGAAATATACATAGAAAAAAATAATAAAACATTGAAAGTTAAAAAACATTACATGAAACAAATTGAGCCTCAACAATTCAGTCATTTTTGTATAGGTAAGTCTGAATAATAATCATACCAAATAAAGTAAAAATAAAAGAATGAGATAAAATAGGACATAGAATTTAGATATAGAGTATAAATTACACCACAAAGAGAAAATAATTTTAGTCAAATTTAGAGCTTATTTTGGTATGTCAAAATCAAAACAGTTTTTATTTTGAAATATTTTGAATTTTTTTATTTTGAAAATAAATATGTCATTTAAAAACATTTTACAGGACAAAATATGTATAAAGCAAAACATGTAGACTAAAGAAAATATTTTGCATTAACAGGAATTTATTTTATTTTTCTTTTAAATACAGAAATTTGCATTTCATTTAAACTGCATGCCACCCCCTCCCCCCCCAGTTTTTAATTTAGGTTTTGAATTCAATAATACATTGTCCAGATTACCAAGAAATAGCAAATTTGTGACTAAAGTATTTGCTAGCGTAAGGCCTAAAGCAAGCGGGAAAAAGAAACTTGAATTTCCCCAATCCAAGCAAACACGTGATCAATCAGAAACAATCACCAAGCTTCATGCTACTCTAGGATGACTAAAAGAACAGTACCTGATGAATAGAAAGCTTTAACTGCATCTGCACTGGAGAAAGACCTGACAACCACAACCACAGATTCAAAATCTGATCTAATTTAAAAATTGCTGTCAGACATCTGCCTGGGCACTTCTAAAACAGTTTTAAAGAAATCATTAGCAACTGGTGGGTTGTCACTTTTTCAGCAACTACTACCGAGGGATTCACTTTGACAGAATATTGATGCAATTAGACATATTCAAGATGCATATCAGTACTCTCTGGGAAGATAAATAAAGTGTTTGTTCTTTTCATTGGTAGGCTGAAATGTCTTTTTTCACAGGGGTTGGAATCTGACTGGCTGATTTCCTAGGTGTCACAGCTAGAGCAATTTCAGAATTTAGTTCCTAGGTTTTCTGACTGCAAAGCACCAGCTAGTTTTGTGTTTCTTATTTTTGGAACAGAAGGATGAAAAGCTATTCACAGTGACTTTTAATGCAGGAAATACCATTGACAGATAACTACTAAACTGAAGGACTTTCAACTAAACATCCTTTAGAAACAAACTGTTGAAAAGATCACTCTATATCATTCTTAGTGTTATTCTTACAGCAAAAGTTACTGAGGATGTACTCATTTAAGGGACAAAAGTCTTATTTCTGTGTCTTCATTAAAGTAGCAATGTGGTACAACTATTGGTCAGAAATCAAGTTATTGCTTTCAAAAGATTCTGTGTCTGCATTCAGTACCTCCTTACACCATGAGCCTTAATATTTTCATTAAGACTTTAAACAAGAAGAATGTCTTTGTCAATTAATCTAAAGTGCACTGAGATAATTATACAATCATGTTCCCTCTGAAATTAATGTGCTTTTGACGAGGTTCGTGAGCAGAGTCCTTAAAAGCCACTCCATATACTCAGTCTATCTTTGCCTCCAAGCCAGCACTAAGGCAGAGGTTTACCATGACTGTGATAGCATCTAAAATGTTGAGCTGGCAAGTCCATAGCCTTCCCCCAGCACTTGGAGGGCAGGTCTCAAATGTCACAGCACGGGAAGCAAAACTGGGTAATTCTCAAGTACATCTATGCTGAATCATAGGAAATGAAAGAGACCTTCACTTTCATTACAGACTTTCTCTACACTGAGGTTTAAACCTCTAATAGCAGAGTTACAGGCTGAGCCTGAAAAGCTGTACTTTAGTATGGTCACAACAACTGCAGTTTAGGTTACAAAAAAGCTGATTGCAGCAACTGGATTTAAACATGAAAATAAAACCACAGAGCTGCTCACATGGATGTCTTATGGGATGAGCAGATGAGTACAGAAAAACATCACAAGACGTAACAGGAAGGACAGTAGAATCAACAGAGTATTTGCCTTGAGGCACAATTTAGCTCTGATACATTTATTGTCACTATAGCTCTAGGTGGAGATCATAGCCCTGTGGTAAAGTGTGCTGGTAGTGTAAATGATGCTGTTTGTAATCCTTCCAAATGGTGTCCTAATGAGACTTTGGAGACTGCCAGCAAAACCCCAAGTCCTTGTATGTGCTAATGTGTCCTATTTGCAGGTCACACAATAACGTAGCATGCCTTTGGAAGGTCTGTTTTGGAAGTGCACTGGAGGATTTTGGCTGCGAACCTTTCCACAAAGTCATTCCCCAGTGCTTGGGCTGACATTCCAAGCCACTGAGCATTTTTAAGTAGCTGCCCATTTTTTAATGCCAGTAATAGTCAGAAAATATTTCTTGCTCCCTAGCTCCTTAGTTTCTTCCCAAAATTACTTCTGAGATGCAGACTAGGCAACATTGAGCTCTGCAGTAACAAATGCTCAATAAATTGTCTATTTCTGCTTTAATTGTTTGACTTTTACTGTTATTTTTCAGCATCTATTTTCCAACCCGAAAGACTCCCCAGTACAGGCTAAAGTAGAAATTTTATACTAGAGCAGGGTCATCTCTGAGTTGTTTCATTGATTTGATCTTTTTTCCTCTGCTGTGAAAGCTTTGCACACATGGTGTAACTATCCAGATTTTCTGGAAAAACACTAGAATCAGTTCCATAAACATAGCAAAACCCTTGGAAATTATTCCATAAATAGCATCCCTCAGGCATGTATGGAATACACAAAAGGCATGTGATGTGGAAAAGAAGTTGAGTTGAAATAAATGGCAATATGTCATGTTCTACTAATAAAACAAGTTGATTTACTTAACATTCAATTCACATTAGACTTCACAGATGTTCAAAATATGACGAAGTTAACTCTACTGGAATCAGACTCTGCCTATGTGGCCTCACTATGTAGTACTGCTCCTCTATGTGCCACAAAGCCTTAGTTCACTTGCACAAACTGAGATGCAAGTGTTGAGCTGGTTATGCTTGGTGTAGTTTCCTTCACACCTATTTCAGGTGATGGAAAGGAGCACAGCTCTGCCGACACTGGAACCACACTCATAGACACTACTACTGTGAAATCTGACCCTTTCTGGGTATATGGAAGTCTAGAAAAAGTACAGGTTAGGAGTGTAAAGTGTTCTCTTTAGACTTGTTTGAGTGCCATCGTGGTTATATTTGAAAATTTTATTAGATGTCACTAGGTGAGAGCTACATAGCTTGTTCATCACTCTCCTTAGCTTATTCCTAGTTAATAAAAGCTTGTAGTCATAAAAAGTTGTTACTATGCTTGTTCACAATTAAATACATACACATAAAAAAGAGGAATTCTTTGAGCCATCTTCTCTTTAAAATAAAATATACAATGACTTGAAGCTCCTTCAAATTAGTGCAAAAATACATATTCATCCATTTGTCATGATGAAGTTCATGTGAAAAAACCTGCAATCAATCACAGCCATGGCCTTTTGTACATTTTCTGCACCCTGTAATCTGCCCAGCTAACTGCATCTCTCTGTGGGTTGCCTCTTAAGCCCTGAGCTAGGCACCAGGAAACAATCAAAATTACCAAAATTAATTGAGTTACAGGTACAAAATAAGAAACTTTCACATCAGAATTAGATTAATTTTTTGATGATTAGCTGTTAAAACAAAAATTTTAAAGAAAAAAATCAAAAGAAAAAAAATCACCATGTTTCATACCAGTCATTTCTATCAATGATTTTGCTGCTTACAGTAAAAAAAAAACAACAACCAAAAAACAGTTTTGGAAAATATCCTTGCAAAGGAAAGCACTTAAGAGTAGATTTAAAGTCTGTAGGTATATCTGGCTTTTCTTTGGTGGACTTATGGACTACAGAGGACATTCAGAGTTTGTGTAGATAGTAAGTCTGAAAATCTGTTCAAACCTCTGTTTTATCCAACAGGTGCAGCCATCAATGTGGTCTCATCACATCTCAAGAAAAACTATTATTCTATAAAACATACTTAAACTTAATGTATAAATTTATTATATACCCCAAAGTTCCACTGTTCATCTTCACCAAAGACTGTATTTTATCCTGCTCTGGAGGCTTCTTTCTGCTTTCAAAATGCAGTCATTTTGTTAGCCTGTCTAGACCACAGTGTGAGGTCATCATTGTACCATCTGTTAAAATTGTTTGGGTTAGCATGTCTGCAACTCAGTTCAGCTCAGATGTTATTAGAACATGCTCAAAAATGAGGGTAAGTCAGGCCAAGTCATGCTTCCCCAGCATAGTACAGGTTCTATGATCTATTAGTAGTGGATTTACTATTACAGATAATAAAGCTATTATTCTGTCATAGGTTTATTATAGAAGAATTTAGAAGCCATTTCAAGCTAATCTTGAAATATTTTCATTTGAATATCCAAATTTACACAAAAGTCAGCATATTTATGTGGCATGAAATTATTTCATTTATAGCACTGGAAAAAATGTGGGAAAAATGCCTGTTATCTGAAGACGCATGTCAAAAGAATGTATTAGATTTTAATATTCAGTTTGACATTGTCTAAGGCCTTACATATAAGGCCACAATCTCAATCAGATAATGAGGAGAGGAAGGCACCACTTAGTGGTGTTTTGTGAACATGCCAGTGTGACCCCTCCATCTGTGGCTCCAGTGTTTCAGAGGATACAGATTCATCAAAGACAAAACTTGCAAACTTCTTTAGTTTGATGTTAACAGAAACAAACCAAATGTTGATAGTGAACTTCTATTTTGACTTACTTTCCAATGAACTTGCATGCCAGAAACAAATATTTACATGCATGTGTTGCAGAAGAAAAAATATACTGAGTGAGGGTTTCTTTATCTCAGCTTGGAGTGCAACAAGGTGATTAACAGCTTGTTCTACAGAGAAATAAAAAAACCTTTTGAGGCAAACACCCTTTTTTTGGACAATTTTAAAAGAAAAAAGAGCAGTAGCTTTTGTTTCTTGTTTGTTTGTTTGGTTGGTTGGTTTTTTTGATTGTTTGGGGTTTCTTTGCGTTTTTCTTTGCATGACATATTTTTAAATCAACAAAACATGGAAAAATAATGAGCAGCACTAGATACAGCATGTGTTCCATTTCTTATGAAGTTTTTTGAAATGAACACTTTGCAATTTTTGCTGATGATTATGTGATCTGCTTATTTCCAAGAAAACCTAGGCTTTATTTACTTCTATATTTTTGCTATACAGCTCCATTTAGTTTGACATCCCTCATACTCTTAAATAAAAAAACCCAACAAAACATAGTAATTTTTTACCTGTTGAAAAAGCTGCTTCCAAGCTTGTCTTCAGAAAGGAAAAATTGAAATATTGGTAGGTGTTTGCATAGATATAATTTAGGTCCTCAGGTTTTTTTAAGTCTGTATTTTCTTAAAGATTATAATTTTGTCCCCATATCAGCCCCTAAAGAATGCCAGTGGTCACTGACTCCACTTGGACATCAAGCCACTGACCACAACTGTTTGAGTGTGACCATCCACCCAATTCCTTATCCACTGAGTGCTCCATCCATCAAATCCACATCTCTGCAGTTTAGAGACAAGGATGTTGTGCAGGACAGTGTTGAGTGCTTTTTGATAAGTAGATGATGTTAGTCCTTCTTCCCTCATCCACCACTGTTGTAAATCCATCATAGAAGGTCACCAAATTAGTCAGTCATGACTTGCCTTTAGTGAAGCCTCCTATTTTACATGTGCTTTTCATGTATTTTCTCAGGGGTGAAAATATACATTGTCCTCTTCACCCTCCTGAAAATTTTTTTCCTTTATGCAGGTTTTGCATTTAAATTGGGAAGGGTTGCACATCAGCAGATATATCCTAATTTAAAGACCTGAAAATTGCCAGACTGTGGTAAGTAATCTGTTCATTCCTTTTCAAACAAATCCTATTAGTTCACTTCAAAATATGTTCATCCTCTTAAACTACAGTAATGTCACTGTTCTGAAGGCCAGTATGAACTGATACCATTTTCGGGAGGCTGGGATGTTCAACCAGCAGGAAATTAATGAAATCAAGGGCGGAAAAAAGTTGATTTTGTGCCAGTGCTTGGAATATCACTTCTGCCAATTGACTGTCATCCACTACTAACAGATGTGCTACAAAAGCAGATGAAATTCATTGTTAGCATATTGCTTGGCAGCCACAGCCAATTACAGAATGGAGAATTGAGCCTTCATAACACAAGAATTTGCATATGGATATTACATGTACTTACATATAGTGATAAGTATTTCCAAACTGGTTAAAGGAAGGCCTGACTAAACTCACATTATGTTAGTATGCATTAGCATAGCTCCTTATTTCACACATAATACAGAATATTTATTTTCATTATTATATTTTAGTCTGATGCTTTATTTTTGCTGATCATATTTCTTACTCTTTATAAGGTTTTTTCAAGATAGAATACACTTCGATGCCCCCCCAATAAAAGTGTATAAAGATTTCCAGGAAGACAAAAACTTTTTTTTTACAGAACCTGAGTTAAAAAGCAGGAGTTGGTTTGATAACATCATACTGAAATATCTACATTTAAAATAAGTTCTAATTCATACAGTGGTACCCTAAAATATTTTACTATAGGCCTTGACTAATTTATATACTACATATATGCATACCTGCACACAAACACATCTTCCATTTTAAGTTAATTGTATTACTGGCAATATTTAAAAGCATTAAATATGCGTTTACTATGGGCAGTAGCTATTAGAACATTTTCTCTTAAGTCAGATGTTGAAAACATTCACATAGATGCAGTATGTAGAAATACCCTCGCTTTCTATCAATCAAATATGATAAATATTTCTATACAAATTTAATTTGCTTCATGTTTACATGAAGAGGTAGAGGTAACTCCTTCCCTTCCTCTGAGAAGTCTTTCCTTTCCAAATTATGCTACATTAAACACATTTGATTGCTATGACAGAACCATTCACATAATTACAGTTTTACAATGTAACATGGGCTAAATCTTGAAATGTTTTTACCCTAAAAGACTTGCTGACATATGTAGGGCATTTACCTGGGGGAA
Source organism: Rhabdornis inornatus (assembly GCA_013397075.1). Lineage (NCBI taxonomy): Eukaryota > Metazoa > Chordata > Aves > Passeriformes > Rhabdornithidae > Rhabdornis > Rhabdornis inornatus. The sequence goes on along the minus strand of VWZS01004498.1, from coordinate 985,908 downwards.
AAAACCACAAAACTTTGGTACTAGAACAACCCAAACACTCAACCTCCCTCCACAATTATGTATTTAATCTCTTTTTAAAGTTTTGCTCTGTTCTTTTCTCAAATGTTGAATAAATATTTTCTTTCTGTAAAATATATACCCAAGCTGAAAAACAGAAGATCTGCTTTGGCTGTTTTGTTGCATTCCTGTCATGCAAGACATTAATGTGTCTGATTTACCTAGGCTGTGAAGCAAAGCCAGTGCTGCTGCAGTACACTCTTTCACAAACAAGTCTAAGATACTCTAAACTCATTGCTAAAACTCACTGATCAGGTCTGATTAACTCACTTTCCAAGCACTGCCAGATCCTTGTCCACAACAACACAACTGCAGTTTTCCCTATTCTGTGTCTTCAGAGAGCTGCAGCAATGGTCATTCTCCCAACCTGTGGCTTTCAGATATTTGCTATCTATTCTCATGCCTAGAATCCTAGACCACCTCCTAAAATTATAGTCTTTCACTGAAGGCTGTGATTGACTGTATTCTGGTCTCCATAATATAATTTATTAATTTTCAAGGAAGCACATTTATACACTGATGCTAAAGAGGTCAAGCTTTTTATCTGTTTTCAGTTAATAAAACATATTTGTTCAATATTTGCTCAATATTGGCACTGTTTGCTCAATAAATGAGAAATCCACTGCAAACTGTTAAAATAAAAAATTAAAATGAAAATATTTATTAGATAGCCTCTGCCTGCAGACAGACAAATTTTCAACAAGAACTAATTTTTTAACAAAAGTTTCTATTTGTTATTAACTCTAAAACTGGCCATGGAGTGGTAAAAGAGGCAAGGAATGGACATGAAAGAAAAAGACCTTTATTTTCACAGCAAATATTTTGGACAGTTTTTAGTTTTTACTTCAAATCTCCTATGTTCATGAGTTTGTTTGGGTTTTTTTGTAAATAATGAAAACTCGGTTTTCCAAGGGATAAGACAGAAATTTAAGGGAAAAAAACCCAAAACAATCAACTGGTTTATGAGAGTAATCTGCCATTGAAGAACAGCTTTGATAGCAGATATTTGACCAGCCTGAACAAGGACCGTGCTTTTCTAGGGAAACTCTTTCAATTTTCAGCTCATATTTCTATTCCCTTTCACTTTGCCCAGTGGTGTAGACAAGAACTACGGATTCCCACTCAAGCCTGGGTGCCTGGCTGTACCACTCCCCAGGCTGCAGAGTCCTTGGGGCTTTTTGTGTAAACTAGATTGAACATTTTGAACATTGAATAATTTCATTGAAATGGTTGCTATTTGGTCTTTCATTTCTAAGAAAGAAATATTGTGATTTTGCTCCCTAACCTAAGTATTGTAGCAGTAAAATAATACATTCCACAAAATACTCCAGAAAGAGCTAAACAGAGCACTGTAAAATTATTTAATCTAGGATATCATAATTCTTTTATCGTTTGGGAGACCTATGTTTATCTCTTGAAAAATATCACGTATCTTTCTGCCCTGCTGTCTTTGCAAAGTATCCCCTCCCATGGAAAAATATAATTTCACAAGTGTCCACTGACCTAGTAAGACATATCTGGGGTTAAAAGTGAATTGCAGGTGCAACTAATGGTCTGTTCTAGACGTTTTGTGCTGTTTTGCATGACAAGTACTGGCAAGATCAGTCGATGCTGTGAAGCCTGGATGTAGTAGGTAGACTTCTATGTGTTCATGCCATAAATTGGATACAGAGTGGAAGCAAACGAAAAACAAGGAAAATGGGTGGATATAGAAAACTAAAGCAAACAGATTACTCACCTACAATTATTACCGTTGGTAGCTTATTTTCTGCTTCCTGCTTCATTCCTGTTGACTTTTAGAGTGTAAGTGGGAATAATATTGGTCCAATTTAGGAAGGTTTTATTTAGCTTGTTTTCTGGCTTCTCTGTGTGTGGAAATGAGCAAGACTGTGAAGTGCTGCAGCTCTTTTATTTTGGAAAACAAAATCCAAACAGTTCTTGGAAACTGGGGAGTGAAGGGGAGGTATTCCATATATTATATATATATTCTTTAATCAGATTGCCAGTAGTAGCTTCTGCTTTCAAAAGGCTGGTTAAAGAACAATGTGAAATCTTACAACCAAGCTAATTCTAATTCCTACTTTTGTTCCTAACTGACAAAGGAAAATTAACCCTGTTCAGAAATCTTATTTAAAAGTCTATTTCCTTATTAAATGACAAATAAGCATTCAAAGTAAAAGGTGAATGGACTTAGTTGATAGGAAGGCCTAGTGAGTACCTTGGGAAGGAAGGGTTTTCAAGAGCATCATAATGTCTGAAATCATAATTCCTGAATCCAAGAAGCTGGATTTGTTCATAATGTCTGAAATCATAATTCCTGAATCCAAGAAGCTGGATTTGTTGACCAAAATGTTCAAAATGGTTCTCTTACACTCTTAGGGACTTAAGTTATCCCACTTTTTGGGAGAAAGCAAAATTGATGTTATTAATCAAGCAGTAAGCTGCACAATAGATATGCTTACATATATATATTAAAAATTATTTTCAAAGTGTTGTTGGAAAAGCAATCATTTATGTGGGTTTTTTCCACTGGTAAGTCATGCATAGCATACAGAAAAGGAGGGGGGTTGTTTAAAATCCACATACTCCAAAGCAACTTTTTATAAAAAAGCGTGCTGCTTATGGTGTAGAGGAAATCAATTATTTGTGATAGTAACTAAAAGAAATTTAAGCTGTCTACAATTTAACATATATTTAGCCAGGCTTTTGTGGTTAACAATGTGGGTATTCAAAGCATAGAGAATAAAAGTATGCATGCCCAATTATTTAAGAACTAACTTTGCTTTGAATATAATTTTCCAAATATATTAGCTAGAAATCAAATTTTATAACCTACTCTGACTCTGTCACAAAATTTTATAATGAAAAGGAAATGAGGAATAAAAAAGCACAAGGCATAAAAGAATGAGTCAAAATCTGATCTTGTCCTGGCAAATATCCAGAGTGTTATAATTGGTTCTAGCATAAATTGACATTAGAAACTCTCCCAGATAGTGCAAGAAATTGGCTCAGGAGATGAGAGATATAATTCCAACTCATTCTATGGCCATATGATAATTCTGTTGAGCTGTACAAGAAGCTTGCTAAGCATTATGCAATGCACAGGCATACAAAATTTTTTTGTATAGCTGATATTTGATGAGGGAGATTGAATTCAACTAAATATCTTTATTTGTTTTTTAATTCAATAAAATATCTGGGGAGAAGGGAAGAGGCACAATCTCTTTTCCAAACAGCTCTGAGATGCTGAATAACGCTGATGGGATGCAAGGAGACTGAGCAGGAAGGACAGATTTCTGCATTCTTTTTATAGAATGTGAAGAGTAACCAAATTAGTACTTTAATTTCATATTATCTTAAATCCACGGGTTAATTATTTTGAGACTCACATTGGCGTTGAAAAATACACAGTGCCTGTCTGAGCTGGTTGGTAGAAGGAATGAGACTTATTAACATGTAAATAGATTTATCTGAGCACTAAAATGGATATGCTGAATAAAGAGCTGTGTCAGAGAAACTGATTGTAACAAGTGGACTCAGAAGACAGCACATCACCTGATGAAGATGTTGAGAGTCAGCTCTCAAACACAATTAGAGATTATGCGAGGTGAATGGTGGGATGTCAGTAATTTATATAGGAGAGAAGAACAACAATCATTTAGATGTCAAAAAAGGCTCTAGTTAGGCAAGAAAATCAAGAAGACCTCAAACTAAAAAAAGTGCTCAAGAGTGGAAACAAAATGGGAATGCAGAAATTTAGAATATGTTTTCAGTCATTTCCTCACAGAAGTCTGCACACTGGCTGCACCAGCTAAATTTTCTGGCATCTGCACAGATATTACTGCTATCATGTCCTTGAGGAAGAAAATGGAAAGAAGAGCTTGTAAAGAGACAGATATCTGAAAAACCCATGCTTGCTGGTATCCTGAGGAAAGGAGAGTATGTACACCCTGTAACCATGGGTCAGTTACCCTCAGTGGCTCCCTTTCTACAAAGAAGTGGCAGATAGAGCTGCAGGAAACATGACAGGGCAGTAGAGTCGTCTGAGACCCATGGAAGCACACAGATTTCTGCCATGCCAAGAGCTGGGTGCGACAGCCCAGGATGCCTCTGCCAGCAGATGCTTCACCATGGTGAGGGACAAAGGCATTGGTAAATTTGCAGTTGAGCATCTTCCCACCATAGAAAAGACATCTAGAAGTCTAATATCAAGCAGATTAAAGCAAAGGAATGCTAAAATAAAAGTAATCATTTCCTAAGGCATATTTTTCCCCTTTAAGAAATACATATCAGAGACCTAAGAAAATAAATGGCATGGACCTATGAATATAAATAGCATAAGCAACAAAGTGAAGAAAGTAAATCTGAGGAGCTTCAGAATTAGGCTTACAGTAGAAATAAAGGGAAGGAAGCATGTCCAATGAAGGAAGATGAGGCAGTTATTCCAGAAGTGGAAAATTGCCAAGCTGAGATTTGCGACAACAGGCACTGGAAGTCTTCAAATGAAAAGGCCTGGGAAGCATTGCAGTTACTGTGCCTTGGTTCATCTCCCATGCTGCACATTTTAGAAAGCTAAATGCCTATCACGTGTTTCTTGAATAGCACTCCTCATCACAGAGTTCCAGAACTGTTTCTAACAAGAAAGCTCAGAAATAGACTCATATGCTTATGAAATCATCAATTCTGCTTGATTAAAAAAAAAAACAAAAAAAACCAAACAAAAAAAAGCAAACCAAAAACTCCTCAGAAAACTACATTCATGACATCAAATGGGTTTATTTTAGTTCATAAAAATACTGCATAAGCTCTTCAATCAAAATATAAAGTCCTTGGAAGTAAACCTAATTTCAGTTTTGTGAAGATCAATAATTTAAGAAGTAGATTTTTAAATTCGGTGCATTTAAGTTTTTTCCTTTGTGTTTTTTGTATTCAATTTTAAATAACATACTGATAGTAAAGTTAACAGTTAAGGACTTATCCATTACTGTTAGAAGTATAATGGTACTGGGCCTAAACAATTCCACAGATTACGATCCATATGGTAGACTTTAATACTCAATTAGAACATGTTATAAAGAGAGCTCCAAGGAAATTACTCTGAAAATAGAAGAGTGATGTTCTTTTAGTTTTTGACTTACCATATAGTAGTCAATTATATTTATAGTTAGACACCTGGACTAGGAAAGCTTTAGTCTTCCAACATTATCTTTGTTCTTTGAAAGATGTTGTTTTGCCAGTAGAAGATGATCTGAATGCTTCTGTAAGGAATGAGAAGATGAATTAACACATTTTGATAATCTTTTATATGACATGATTTAAATTTTTTCTTTCTTGTACAGTGAAGAAATTAAGCTCTTATTTACTTTAGTGATGATTAATAAAAGACTTCAAAAATATTTCTCATGGATTAGTAATGAAGATGAAACAGTTTAAGAGGTGAGTGTGATAGGGTAGCAGGGCTTCTGTATGAGGTCTGTTTCCCTAGAAATCACACCCAAATGGAGGACTAGCCTAGACTACATTTTTAAACAGGTAATAGACATTCTTCAGATTGCCACCATTTCAGACAGTCCCTTACTAAGTAAACACACAAACCTAAGAACTGATTCTTTGTGCTATATCATTTACCTACTGATCCATAGGAGAAATTGAATGTCCTAGATATTTCAGAATTAGTAATCTTCCACTATTAAATCTTTCTGATAATCTTTGATGTCTTCCTGGATTTGGCTATCCTAAGTAATGGTGACTTTCCTCATATTCCTCTCTACCAGATCATGAATCCACACAAAATACCAGTTGTAATATATTTATCTGGAGCATACATTTGATCTGCTCATTATGTTACTAAAAGATTCATAAATGGAAAAGAAATCAGTTCCTGACATTTATTGGGTCAACAGACTACTATTTTTATGCAATGAGCTATCTTCTACATAACTTTTGCTTTTATAGCCAGATGGAAAAAGAAGAATCAATGGAATTTGTGGCAGGAAGAATGCTAACCAGGCATTCATGTTGTTACAGATGTCAAACACAGAGGCATTTCTGGGTTACTTTCAGTTTAAAGACTGCAGTGATTGATTTAAAGTACTGGTATACTTACAACTAAAAGCTATTTGACTATGATCTGTGTCAAAGAAAAATGCCGTTGTTTGGCTTTCTATTTATGGAAAGATTTAATTATGCTTGCAAGGTTCAGACTTTTTTAGATGCAGAAAACATTTCCTATGTTCCTGGATTTCTGATTGTGCTTCAGCTGTTAGGCAGCTTGCATATCCAGTATAGCTGAACATGGAGGGATTATCTATATCATCAATACTGGGGAGGGACAAACTTTTTAAATGGGTCAGCCTTACTTTCAGTCCATAGTCCTCCACTGATTGGGACATATGGAGCATATCTGTCCTGCTGTAGGGATCCTAAAGAATCCTGGAGCATCCTTCATAGCTGCTTTGAGATGGCTTTGTGGACACTGCTAAGAAAACTCTCAGGTTGCCTTCTGGATCAGCACTGTCATCCAGAGGCTTGGCTGGACATAACGGCTGAATTTGAGACCTCTCAGGTGATTGGCTGAGATACTGCTCCTTATCTCAGCAGCATTCCAGACCAGTGGGATTGATGCATGCTTGGCTCTACCTGCTGCATGTCACTGGGTAAGAAGCATAGGCATAAGGTAATGGTACAGTTTTTAAGCAAAGAAAACAACATTATCTCCAAATCAGTAGTCATCAGTCCTGCTATACGTAGTCACTTAAGAACTGCTGAGAACAGAGAACAATCTTTTCCCCCAATTTGTATTACTCACTGTCTATTTTGTGAAGCAGTTGATACAGGAAAATAAAACATGATTATTTAAATGCACTGATAACCATCTTTTCTCTTTGTAGCACGACATAAAATATGGCAAGGAGATATGTTGATTCTTACAAGAATCAGAAGTAATTTTAGAAAATAATCAGAATTAAATTTTCACAGTTCCTGAGGCACACACAGTACCAGTGCTTGCATTTCTTGCTTCATGTCACACCCAAGAACTGCAGTGAGACATTTACTTTAAATGTCAATGAGGTTCTGAAAGCAATCTAAGTTGATTGCTGAAAATAAGCTAAACTTTCTTTATTCTTGTGGTTTGCAGTTCTAGAAACAAAATCAGAAATGTTTTATGTTGTAACTGGTTGAGCAAACTAGAGATTGATGTGGTTTTGTGGTTTCCTCGATTGTACCAGGAACTAACCAAAATACCCACCGGTCTTCTTGCCATGTCATTCTCCATATTACTGCACATTACAATATGAAAAGGGAACTTCTAAGACACTCTGAGTTGCTTTTTGTTTGTTTGTTTCTATTTTCATTGTATTTTACTTCTCTTTTACAGTGGACTTTGAGTTTGCACTATATGGATAGTTCAAATGTCATTATTGAGTCATAATCAAACATGCATCATAGAACTATAAGATGTTAAACATTAATTTCAGAGCACAGTTTAACAAGCTAAAAGCATTAGTTCTCAAACACTTATCTCTTAACCTTATGGTATCTTGGTTTGCGTTTAATGGCACCTTCCTCATGCAAGTAGAACATCTGAAATGGAAGAAAGAGAACAAAATTAAATTTTGCTCCTGCAAATCATTTTGGTAGAATAGATATTTCCAGTCACAAGTATTAAAATAACCAAGTAAATTGTAGGTGAATTAAAAATTGTTTAATGTTCAAAATATTCTTAGTTAATGAGAGGTTAGTCTTGGAAAGCATCTCTAGAGTCTTGCCCTGCCTAATTCTTCCCCAGGCCAGGGACAATAGGCTAATGCGAACTGTTGATTGAGCTAATGTGGCTCCTGGAGAGGGGAAAGAGAACTTTAATGTTAAGATGAAAGAAACAAAAGAATCAAGAAGACAGTGTGAAGAAAATGCAACTCAAATATAACTCCTGGCTTTGGATGCAAAATCTGAGCTATTTCAGAAAGAAACAAAAATATGTGAATCAGTCAATTACTTAACAGAACTTCAGAAAAGAATTTTAGATGGAAGGTAAAAAAGGATGCAAAGATACAATCTTTATGAAGAGCCTGGATTAGGCATAATAAAATCTTCTAAGATTATGAGTTCAGTTTAAGGTGACACTGCTACTTCCCTTAAGGGTCAGAATTTCATGTTAGATACATATAACATTACTTACATTGTCAAGTTACGCTGAAATAAAGAACTACCAATCAAAATGCTTGCTATGCTACCCATGGGCATTTGTTAAGGCTAGAAGAGTGTCTCCTATCCATGTGAAAGATCTTGTTTTTAAAGTTCTTGTTTAATAGTTTTTAAATATTGTAGCAAGTATTACTTTCCAGATACCAGTAGGATGATCTGATCTTAGTTCAATTTAAATTTTGTAGCAGAAATGTACTCTCTTTCCCAGTACTGTTTCCTAAGTTATCACCATTTGCACCTGCCCCTTCTCATTGCCCACACAGTCCTGCCTGATGATTTGACTTTTTCACTGTCTCTTGGTCCTTTCTGCCACTGAAAGAAGTGATAGGAAGGTATTGTTGCTCACTGATACAACATTGACCAGAAATTCACCTGAATTGCAGTGCCTTTATTGGGAGATTAAGAATACTCTAGCCTATCAGCACTGCTCCTGCAATGAGGTCCTGTGGCTCTGGAGAGGTCTCTTCCTGGACAAAGATGAAACCTTCCATCTCTTCCCTAAAATAGTAACTTTTTTGAATTATGAAGGTTTGGTGAGTTGGCACCACTTCCACGATTACATGACACTTATATGAAAAATATAACACCTCCACCCCAAATATTCTAGTCAGTGCATAACAGCTGAGGCAGAGCACTGGTGCACACTTCTGAAGAACAGATAATTTGCACCTCGTTGGTCTGGACTAGAAGCTGCAAAAAACAGGTCAGACAGCACTGACTCTTCTGCACAGACCCCAGCTGTAGTGAGCTGTCCTGGCTTTTTTGACTACACAATACAAACTATGGTTCCAGGGCTTGAGTTGTTTTGTTTTGCTTTGTTTTGTTTTGTTTTTCTCCTCTGGAGGTTTCTATCTCCTTTTCAAAGAAGGAAATAAACAACAGCATTTATGCAGCTAAAATTCTCTTCATTGCTGTACAAAAATTATTTTTCTTCCTTGAGCTGAATTCCTGGTACTGTAACAACATCTCTCTCTAACCTGAATAAATTTATATTTAAAGTTTTGTGTTGGCTTTTCAACCTTCTAAAATATTCATTAAAGGCTTTATCTAGTTTTTCAAATTATGTTTATAAACCAGAACAGTTTATTTGTATTTATTTGCATAAAATCTTTAGAAAACAAACAAAAACATTAAAATGTATTCATAAATAAACAGCACCTTTTATGACTCAGTTAATCTGACTTCATATGTTTCTCTGTCACTGAGCAAAATTTGACTAACTCAAACAGTAAACATTTTCCACTATCCTTTTATTCCAGATATACAACTTTAAAACTAGCTCCTTTGCAACTTAATAAAGTTAACAAACTTTTATTTGTAAAATTAACAATTTTAATTCCTGTTTTTAACCCTTTCATTTGCTTTCTTCCACCCTGAAAATCTACAAAATCTTGCTTTTTTAATATTTGCACTTCCATCCACTTAAACAATTTTTAAAGAACTTGTTTCAGCTCCTCCTCTGTTTTCACCTCCTTTCAGTAATGCCTGAGTTCTTGTAATCGTGTGTTTCCATCCCAGGTGCACCTCCACGTGCCAAGCCTGGCTCAGGTATGTGAGGTTAACTGGCTGTGCAGGTGTATCCATGTGGAGTCACCCACTGCTCCAAGTCAACAAGCTTTGTAGAATGGTCAAATGAATCAGTCCAAAGGGAAAATATATCTTAGAAATGGCCATTATAGAAGTATATCAGGACTGTAAAGCTGAATTATTGCTGTTTTTGAGTTACTGTGTGAACAGTGAGTTTTGTGATCTGACTCCTGTTCCCCAAGTGCTAAAGCATCCTGTAGCATTATATTTTTTGGAACAAATTTAATTTCATTCCAGGTGTGAATGTTTCAGTCAACTGTGTGGCAGATGTTTCAGACTGGCCACTATGAAACTGCAGCTAAAATTTCCTTTTCCATACGACCAGGAATTTTAAAAAGAAAGGTACTTTCAGCTCTGGAAAGTCAGGCCAGGTGAAAACTGAGTACTGTTCTTTCTATCTTATTTGTGTAGTCCTTTGTTCTGTACTTCATATCTTAATTTGTAAAGATAAAAAACCCTCTTTTGTTTCAAGCTAAACAAAACTGGAAAGCTCTGTACTTACAGACACCCGTTCATTGTTGCTTTCTCGGTTTTGTTTTTATTTGTTGTTGTTGTTTTGGTGTTTTTTGCGTGTGCGTGGTTTGGGTTTTTGTTTGTTTTTTTGGTTTGGTGTTTTGTTTTGATTGTTTGTTTTGTTTTTTTTCTGTTATAAAACAAGTAGAAACGGAGCAGAAGCACTATCAGGTCAGGAGGGCATAACCAAATCAGAAGTCTCATTTATTGCTTTGCTTTGCATGGGTCTAATGTATGGTAGACATGGAGTGAAGCAAAGAATCTTCTTTGTCTTTCACACAGAGGTCAGACATGCCAGTACATGTTAGGATAGTTGTAGAGTACATACTGCATAAGGGTAAACAGCAAACAAAAAGCAGGTAGACTGGCTTGTTTGGTATGTGTGAGGTACAGCATAAACACCCCAGTGCTCACATTAGACACGTTTTCTCTCTGCTCATTTGCATTTGTTTTCAGCTAGAGCACTCTGTGCAGATGTGGCTAAAAGCACTAGAGTTAATAAAACTCAGTTTTATTCAAATACCCTCTCTATATACAAGCAGCTGAGAAGGTATCTAGCATATAATGCATTGCTGTATATGCTATATATATTGCTATAATGCATTGTTTCCTACAATTATTCCTGTAGACCAATTTATTTGCAGAAATTGAAAGACTTGTAAAATTTTAAAATAGTTACGGAATTACGGAACTGTTCCTCCACTCCTGACACCCTTTTCTGAATCTTAAACCCCTGTCTTTTGTTCGAACAAATGTGTGGAAAAGATTGCTTATAATGAGAACATGTGAAAGGGTTTGGGCTTGCTCCACACTGAGTGAAACAGAATGCAAGAATTTCAGAAATGGTTCTGGGCGGAGTGGCACCTCTTCAATCAGCTCTGCACTGAGCCAGGCTGGTTTGTGCACTCCAGCTGCCACTCAACAGGACCCCACTGTGGCTTGCTTGGAAGCTCTTGAGTGTGCATCAGCATAGCCATATCCCAGAATGGTTTGTGTTTATTAACATATATTTTGTGATGATGATGATGATTGTAAAATAAAGGTGTTCTAGCTTATGGACTTGTATCGCACAACTAAAAGTCTTTCTTCAGTCTGGTCATTGTCCATTTATATTTTCTGTCTTGAGGGAATTTAATCTTAAATACTATTACAACTACACTCACTTTGGGCACTAAGTGTAATGGGAATATATTTTATACAGAACAGGAAATGTGCCTTTGTCTAAGCTTTCCTCCTAGTACAAGACCTATCCCTCATTTAGCCTTGTTTTGAATAAATGTGATGTCATTGTTTAAGAGACTGAACAATTTTAAAAAGATAGTAATGGTCATGATGTTTATTGACAGAAAAAGAAGTAGCAGCTAATGTTATCCTAATTATTTAGATCTCTTTTGAGTTAAGTCTTGATTCCAAATTGATTGAAATAAATTTAAGTAAGTAGTTTCATCTGGCTTTGGATCATGTCACAAAGCTTTAACTTACACATACAGGCAGGAGTTCCCCACATATGCTGAGGTCTGTTGGCACCTTTCCCTTGTTCCTCAAGAAAGTAGGATAATTGTAAGGATTTTTTTCCCTCTCATAATTAGAAGGAACAAATTAAGTGCTGGGTTGTAAATGATCTTCCTTTGACCTTTTTCTGCAACAGTATCTCTAACTTTAATGGATGTTCTATCACTACATCGCAATAATTGAAGAATAACCTATAGTAATGGGTGAATGATGTCCAGCCACCAATTCCATCACTGTACTGCTGTCATGTTAAAATATTAACCCAACACCTGCGTCACTAGGAAAAAAAAAAAGATAAGTATTCTTATTAAATAAACAAGGGAGGAAATTGTTCAGCCCATTGTCCTGGAAGTTACATACTATAGTAATCACTGTCAATGCAGTTTTCAATTTCAGTGTTTTATATATAAAAATTTTATACAGAAAATCTGTTTGTATGGCTGATATATTCTGATTTTGTGGGTTTGTTTCTCCTGAAATCTTTAACCAGTTTTTGTTTCTTGCTTCCATGTGTTCTACAGATCTAGGTGATGGAATAAGTTTTGACAGAATTCAAAACTTGGTTTTTAACATGTTAGGTTAAACAGAATTCCTTAAGCAGATTTTCTCAAAATTAACAGTTCTAGCTAATTTATATCTTCAGAGCAAAAAAATAAATATTATCATAACATTCATGTCTAACTCAAATGCTAACACCTGATGCTATAGGAAAGCCACACAAGTACAAAAGCACTTTCAATTTGGCAAGTGAGACACACAGTGGGCATCCTTCACCCTGAAGCTCTGCTATCCATAGAAACACTCAGCCAGGATTGCTCTATCCCTAGTAAGAAAAGACCTTAGCCTAGAGGGCTTGGCTGGAACACTGCAGGCATTGATCTAGAGATTCATCTCAGCTTCCTTGTACTGTGGTCCTGTGTGATAATGTGGAATTTGGTAACTACAGAATTGTTTTGGGGGTTTGGACAGTTTTTTTACTTTTTTTTTAAATGTTCTAGGGTGCTAAACATTTTGTTGAGACAATGTTTATTGACAGAAAAAGCAAGTAATAATATGAAGAATGAGTCTGCAAGAGTCTTGTGATGGGGGAAATAACAGCTTCTAAAATTTAAGCTCATACATGGAGACATGGTATTGCAGAATGAAGATTGATAACATTGACACCTTATTTGCATCCATGCATACACTTTAAATTAGTTCAGATAGAACAGATTTTGTAGAAGAGTAGAAGAGACCTGGGCAGAGAAAGGCAATAAACAGAACTAATCAGTTTCATGACGAAAAGAGTTGTCTATTTGAAAACACAACCTCCCTTCAACCCTTCCTCTTCAGGTTTTGTCAAATTAACATAACGTTTCTAGATAAGGTTACAAATATATGTCATAATATCAATATAACAAGCATAGATTTTCACTAGAGTTTTTGATTTAAGGCAACTTGAATAACAAAATAGAATAACAAAAGGACAAATATGATATAGATTACAACAGCTCCAATGATAATTTTAGCATGTCATTGTAAGCAGAGCATGAAGGTACTGGAAAGGGAAAAAAGATTAAGGGATAGAATGGCTTTCCCTTCTTACCTCTCTTCCATCCTGCTCTGAGCCCTAGCAGCAGCAGTATGCCTGCTGTCAGTCATCATCAGGCTTTTCCAGATGCTCAGGATTTCTCCAACACCCTTCCTTCATTCACTTTGCAATCAAAAGACCTAGAAATGTGCTATACTGGAGGTTGTATAGATAAGAAGCACTTGAGTACTTCTCAAGTAAAAAGATTACAAGAGTGACTTAAGTGCTGAAAAACAGCAGCAAAGCTCTAATGAAGTTCACTTTGTTTAGCTCTTAAAAGACAAAGCAAATAGCTATTTTGATGACAATCTATTGGAAAAATTATGGACAGCACAGACATTTTAGAAAATGGATATTCAGCCAACTGCTCCAGTACGAAGTAAGCAATTGTAGCTAGGGAAGAAATTAAAGGTAAGCTTTCAATGGCTACAGTGATTAAAAAGCTGCTAACCAAAGTCTGGGGCTACCAGTATTTCCAGTGATCATCTATTATTAAAAATTATCAAATCAGGAATGGATATTTCAGGAAAAGTGCACTCTGATGCAAGCACAACTGTTGAAACTGAAGCAGGAATTAAACCATTCTCTGAGTTATCACCTGCTTGCCTTTGAGGTGGGTAGAAGGTGCAACTTTCATTGATTTAATAGATTGTGAACGGGGAACTCCTGCCTGTATTTATGAGGGTAAGGATTCAGGACTCCTTTCTTAATTCCATCACTGATTTATTGCAGAAGACAGGCAACTAGATGTGCTTTGAACAGGTGTTCTGAGATTAGTCTTACAAATAGTTAATATGTGAAAAGTTTTCTGATCTATTATTGTGTATCAGTAGTATTTATGATCAATGTGTTTGTAAGTGATTCTATTCTGTTCTAGCTTCTGAGTGAAGTTGCTGCTGCATAATGGCTGATACGCATTTTGGAAGCTGAAGAGCAACAGTATCTCTATACTGCATAAAAAGTTGGATTGAGATTTTTGTAAGTGCAGTATATTTTGCCCAGAAAGATGTTGAAGCAGTCTTTTTTATCTTTACCAAACACATTTTCCAGTAAAGATTTCCTGTTGGGAGACTCAAAGCACTCAAACCTACGCAAGCATTTTATGAAATTATTAAAAGCAAACTTCATTGTCAATATATAGTTTATAATTTCCTTGTTATTGATTAATTTTGCTTATACATCTTCCTTACCCAAATCACCTACTAGCCTTTCTGACTCAGTTGTGCTTTTTTCCGCCAGTCTTGCTGTTTCCAGCTTAATCCCCAACTTTCTGGTGCACTTCCTTGTAGTAGACTCCAGGGAGACAAAAGTAAATAATGGAAGTAGGAGCATAAAATCCAAACTGTTCTATTGACCACCATATGTAAGGTAACACATAAGGAGCAATGACTGATGTACCAGGTTTTAGCAGTAAGTTGAGCTCTTTGTTAGTGACCAACCTGTTGTAGGACAGGAATAGAAGATTAGGAAATGTGATATCTCTGTTGTATTATCTTGTATATTACTCGGAGGAGAAAACGATAGTAGATGTAGCAGGAAGACACATTTCCTGACTTGAACTTAGACCCAGTGAGACTAGATAGTCCCAGATGGAGAAGAGAGGGATGCTTTGTACTGAATGTCCCCTTGAGGCTAAATAATTCTAATGGCTTTTTATGTGTGAGCTCCAAAACCATGTTTTTATGGTATCCAACTTAAATAATATGTAACTAATATAAAGAAGCATACTGTTCTTAGAGAACAGAGCAGACCTGGAGTTACGGATTTAAATAGAAGGAAGAGAAGTGGGGAGTATATATTTTGATTCAGCTGTGTTTGAGAAGTGTTTGAAAAGCTCTTGTTCCTGGAAACAATGAGATACAAACCTGTTTGCATAGTTGATCTCTGGCCAGAAAGGATTCCTGTCAAGTGAAATATTAACCCATAAGGAATGCAGTTTCTTAGGGCAATGAGCTATTGGCTTCAAACCAACTTTAATGCAGAGCTAAGGTGACCATTTAGAAAACATATATGCATCCAGAGGTCTGCATGGCTGCCAGACCAGAATTGGATTACCCTTTCTCTTAGCTACAGTTTACCAGTTTGTAATTGGCCTGGTTCTGTAGAGCTAAAAAGTAGTTTCTAGCTGTATAGTGGACGAAAGTCTTTTACTTTGGTTGTGTCATTGATGCAGGCAGGTGTTTATATTATGAAAACTGTAATAGCAGATGGGAGCTCTATTAGTAATTCTAATGTTTCAGGATAGAGAGCTCGCTCAAGGCAAGTTTCGTCCCCAGAGTCTTTGCTGGGAGTGATAATCTTCCTAAGCAAGGTCAAATTTACACAGGATCCATGTCATATGAGGCATGGAAAGGGAAACATGAAAAGCTCTGAGCCTGCTGAGAGTGACAGGTAAAAAGTCCCAAGCCTCATTCCTCTGCAGCATGATGTGCTAGTTCTGCTAGTGAGTGCCAAGTTCAAGCTGCACCCACTGAACCCACCAGGTAGTTGCTGCTCCAGGAAATGCTTTTTAGGCTCTGGGAGGCATTTACGCTGAAATGCCAAAATACCAGTGGAACAACTTTTTCTTTCTGTCAACTCAGAAAGCGCTAAGCCTCTGAAGCATGATTTAGACCACAATGTTCATGTTAAATTGTTCCCTCTTTTTTTGTTCACAGAGATCAAAGTGCAGGTATGACTTTCTGTCCATGGGCTCTGATGGACTCTGGTGTGCTTTGCAGGTGTTCTATGTACAGCTGGAGGAGGCCCAAACATGTTGGAAGTCACACCTGTGGGATAGTTAAAAAAACTCCCAACTGTGTTCTCTGCAGAGTGAGTTTCTTTTCGAAGTATTATTCACTTCCCAATGACTTGGCGGCATTCTGGAGACCTAACAGTAGGACTGATTTGATCCTTTTTATGGTGGGTTTCAATTCACTCATTGGTTCTTGTAGGTTTCTTAGGATTAGAACCTTTTTGACTAGGAAGTTTTGGAGAAGGAAGATGTGAGGAAGTAAGCATTACATCCCAAATCCTACTCACTTGTGGCACTGAAATGAGAATTTATGCATGGAAGGTATACGACCTTAAAAAAAATAAGAAAGGCCTTATTAATAGTAATGTTAAAACTATCATAGCTGGGAAACTGGGTTAATCCACTCAGGAGAAAAAGGTGGCTCCATTTGCTGTGCTTTTTATTTTCTACTTTTCACAGGGTCATTCCAACATTAATTTCACATTAGGTGAGTCTGTAGTCACAGCAGAAAGAGTAAGAAAGTTCTCACATTAAAGGTTTGACTATAGCCTCAGAGAAGGACTATTACGGACAGTGTCCAGGAAGCGCCTCAGCTCTCATTAAACACAAATCATTAAACATACTGCATGATGAGTCATTGTGGCTGTCACATATAGTTAGGCCATGCTGCTGCTGTTACCACTATGCAAAAGGCAGGATGTTAAGTTTTAGTATCATTACAATTTTGTCCACAAAAGAAGGAAAAACTTAATGAAAACCACTTTGCTTTCCCTAATTCCTCCTTTTATCTCATACATGTTAATATTGACCTGTGGAGGGATTTCACTCCTCAGCAAATAACTTGATCAGTGGCTTATAGACAGAGTTGACTGAAAACTGTATTTGTGGGCCCATAGTTCATGTTGATTTCAATGACAAAGAAACAAAGACTTTTAACTAACTAATTCTTTGAAACACTAAGCATTTCTGACACGGTGCTTTGAGTAGAAATTGGAAACCTGATACTCTTGAAGAACCAAACTGAGCAAACAATCCTTTAACAAGAGAAAAAAGAGAGAAAATACAGCCTTAAAGGAGATTTGTAAATGCCTTTATAACAGGAGGCACTACTGAACTCTTATAATGGCATCTAGAGTATACCACTGTAAGATCATCTTTCTTATGAAGGCACATGGAACACGGCACATCAAATTGCACCCTCTGCAATCAGTGATTAAATTGCTGCTAAGTCCATGAGCAGAGTGGGTCCCAATGTGGTGGAGATCACTGCTACTATTTTTAGTATGTATTTCAATAGCTTCAGATGTCTTAAGCAGGTCTTGCCCCTCATCCCTGTCACAGGAGATGTACTGTCAACTACTGTGTGTTTGCAGCTGGGATGCAGCCTAATTCCACCCTTCTTCCAATCTGCTTCTGGTAACACAAGGGCAGAGCATTTAGTAATCTGCGATCCAAGTACACCTGGTGGTTAAAGGTATTGCAGTACAACTAGCAGAAAAAAGAATAAATTGTCTGAAACAGGTACTAAATGCTTGAATGGACAATCTCCTTCCTTTAAAAAAACCCAAAACAACCTAACCAAAACCAGAATAAAACCTCACTGATTCCATATTCTGCTTTTATGTAAAAAAACCTCCAGAGCAGAATAGAAAATCCATCCCAAAACAAACAAACAAACAACCCTTCACTCAAAACCACAATTCAGGTGACAAGGCGATAGATAAACTAACCAATTGGATTTTGACTTGCTGAGATCTATGTGATAACTCAGATCTTGTAACTGGGAGCACTGAATATATGTGAAATAAAATTTAAAAAAAGAAAATCTAAATTTTGAAGAGAATCTGCAACCCCCAAATTTAAGGAAATTGTATCCTGTTGTTTTATCTTCATTATGACAGAAGATAAACAGATAATTTTATTTGTGATCCAAATAGAAATACATTTTGGCATCTGTTCTATGCCAATAGTTGCTCTTGCTATGAACATGCTTACATTTTATTGCATTGGGCTATTTGCCACTTTATGTAAGCTACACCAGCTGCTCTTGCTCTTGCATGACAGATTACTGTATGCAGCACTTTGGTTTTTCCTAAAGCAGATAACGCTTTGTAAAATCCGGATAACTAAGTCTCTAGGAAGTGATTGTAAGTTATATTAAAACTATGATAACTGAGAACAGAAACAACCTTGAAGAACTGTACTAAAAAGCTGCTATTTCAAGGGAAGATTGTGATTATGGATAGCTGGATTTTTTACTAATGTATATTCTTACATTATTTTACCTGCTATATTTTTTCTACTACTTGCTATTTTTGCTTTAAGTTCGCACACAATGAAGACAAATATTAATAATAACCTTATACACTGAGAAAATTTCTATTTTAATTTTTATGGCAATGAAATACACCAAAATCAGTTTAGATCTATGTGAAAACAAAGCCTCCAAAATTCTCTTTGTTGCATTTCTGTGACAGGTTTCATGCTCTGTTTTCCTGGCAACCTTCTGCCTGGGAAAGCAGCATTATGCAAATAAAAACTCAAATGGCAGCCACAGAAGGAAAACACAACACAATTTTTCTTGACATCTTGGTAACACAGGTAAGATCACGATATCACAAAACTAAATCAAGTTGTTTTTCTCAGGTGTAAACTCTGCCTCAGCTACATTTTAAAACCAGTTTTCCTATGATTTGGATGCAACCTGGCTGCAAAATCGTATTAATTCCAAATTTAGAAATGTCATGCTTAAGCAGTAGTTGGACTTTGCTGGTTTTGATAGGTGTTGGTGATTAAAGTGCCCATAAGGTGTGTGGGGCACTGCTGCTGCAATAAAAAATCTAAATATAATTGGTCTGAGGGTGTGGAGAGAAGCAGCAGGGGATGCTGGTAGGGACAGTAAAAGCTCAACAGGGTTACGGAAACCTGCCAAATCTCCATCCTCACTGCAGGGAGCTCCTGATGCTGCCAGGCTGTAAGGAAAACAGATGGCTGTTGCCTTTAAAGCCAGTAACATTAATTTCTGTGCCTGTTATGTATTTTTTGCTCCTTCCCCTCGATCTTCCAGCTCTTGCAGTAGCTCCTGTAGCAGCCAGGCATTGGCAGACATGTTGGAAGGCAGCCACGCACGCGGGTGAGTTTCAGCTGAAGATGATGGCTGCTTTGTTTTGGTTTTCCTTTTCCCCAAGCTGCCTCTACAATTTGGCAAAGGGATATCAGGATTAGAAATAGTGGGATTGGAGAACATGCCAGAAGCTATTAGACGGAAAGAGGCAGAGCTATAGTAAATGTGGAGATGGAGCAGTGCCAGTAGGAGTGTGGGCACAGGGGTTTGGATGCAATTAGAGCAGCCGGCCAAACATACCCTAACATGGACGCTTCACAGCTACATGCTGAATAATCCTCTATGTTGTGCTTATTTTCAGTGGGGTATAGCTAAAACCTGTAGATGAGGCCTTGTTTTTCCCCTCAAAAACAGTAATAATGTGGATCTGGTAAGTCTGTAGCAGCTAGAAGTGACTTTGCAGAATGCTCTAAATCAAATCTCTGTATCTAAAAGAGAAGAGCATGAGATGGAAAAAAATAATGTTTAAGTTTGTTTGCACTGTATTTCAGCTATTCTGAATGACTGAAAGAGTTTGGGTTTTTTCCTTAGCTTTCTGAAACTTCTAATGCATTTGTATGCTGCTGTGAAGACTAACAAAACACCACTTTGAAGGAAGACAGAAACATACAGGATGCTGAGTTTTAATTTTAGAATATCAATAAGAGAGCTCAAAGAAAGACACTGGCTTGAGCTGAGTTAGGAATTCAATTAAATATATGCATAGGTAGACATGCAGAGTAATGATGGCATATGACTGACTTGTCACCTGCCTTAGGGGAAAGATTCTGCCCTTGTGCAGGTTTCTGACTGTTGATCTCAAACAATGAGTGTTCGTGCTTTTAATAGATGTTTCTGATTTAGGCCAATGAAAGCTAATGGAAGCTTTTTCTAGTCTCTGAGGAAAGTGTACCAGCCCAATCAAACAAGCAAATTTGGAGCTTGGCATCTGAATTGAATAGCAAAACTGGATAATTTCCTCTTGCAAAAGCTGTGTGCCATCATTATTCTATGATACTCTAAAAATTTCATAATTAGCACTGACTTGTTATTTCTGCCATCTCCTGTATTTAATCATTTAGCCACTAAATGTCTACTAAAAAAGATACTAAAGCCACTTATTCAAAAGGCCTGTCTGGCTTGTCCAAAATAGAACACAATTCCCAAACCAGCAAAATATGAT
Organism: Rhabdornis inornatus; assembly: GCA_013397075.1. NCBI lineage: Eukaryota > Metazoa > Chordata > Aves > Passeriformes > Rhabdornithidae > Rhabdornis > Rhabdornis inornatus. Next base: position 965,444 of record VWZS01004498.1, on the reverse strand, counting down.
GCATACAGCTGCCCCAGCTATGTAATTGTAGCAAATATTTCTAGATGCACAGCCACAAAACAAACTCAATAGAGGCATCTAAGCACTTGACAGGCATTTATGTCCAATTTATATTCTTTTACATTTTTCTGTGGTGGCACAGTTTATCATCATTCTTTTCTCTGGTCTCTGGTTCATGAACCTCACATGAGAAAGCTAAATATAGCGTAGAATAGCCACAGTGCATTAAATCACAAAAAAAAAGAAAAAATCCCATTAGTAAGTCCTAATGAAATGGTACTTACGACTCAATGTAAGGTACTTAAGAGCTATAGATCAGTACGTTTTATTAATGCTGTAGAACATGCTCCATCAAACTACTAAGTATATACAAACAGATGACTAAAACACCTGTAGATACTCATATAGGCTACATAGAACTGACATTATAATCTGGACAAAATAACATTTCTCAAGAAAAGCTGTAGTATAGGTATAGATCATTAATTTATGGCTTCCATTTAGGGATGGTCTGTGATTAAAGCACTATATTATTTCTTTGCTTTTAGTCACAAGTAACCCTGTCTCCCTTACAGTCTTTGAATCTGCAAGTAGCTGAAGGATCTGGTGCAGAGTGCACAACGTGAACGAACATTTGAAAATGAGTGGCAAGAATTTTCTTGGCTCATTAATATCAACACATTGTGGAATTGGAAAGAAGATAGGTACTGCTTTATAACCTTATGTTCTCAAGAATCTTAGCATTTTACTTTTTATGTGCTGTATGTACAGGCTTTATTCCCCTGCAAAGAGAAATTACATTTTCTTCAAGCCCTTAACTTACAAGTTGGCACAGTGGCATGTGTGATAAGAGATACTGGACATCTGGAAGGGTATCTAGTTCCCTGTTGTGATGCTGCTGTTTATCTCATCTCTCCAAGCACGCATTTTTGGAAACATATTCATGAGTTTAGTTCTCATTTTGTGCGAGGTTGTTGATACACGCAAATTTTTTTGGTGGGGTGGAAGGCCAAATTTGTTTATTACTATTATGCTATTGCAGTACATGGTGCTGTTTCGGTGCAAGAACATCATTGTCTGTGAGACAACTCTTTTAACTGTCTTGAGTGTGTAAGTTGTATATTAATTAAATGATCCATTGAGGGTCATAAAATCTGGTGAGAAGTGCTGTGTAATTTAAAGTGCCTTTACCCAAAGGAAAAGCATTACTAGCTGGATGGACAGGTGGGCATAAGAAATTGGGAAACTCTGAAATGGGGTGAAAAGTTTTTTCTTTCCTGTAGTGCTTAGAGAGTGCCTAGAGAGTGTAAAATGCCCAAGCCATATATTTTTAATCCAGTACCTGAGGAAGATGCAAAACCTCACAGAAGTGGGCTTAAAGGTTTGAGGGAAATGAATACTACCAGTCTGAAAATGTGGAATAAATTACTCGACTCCATCCTAAAGAGGAGGCCGAGGGGCCTGCATTTTTTGTCACTGGTTTGATTCTGGGATGGGAAAATTTTCTCACAGCTGGGGGATTTAGTAATCTGGCTGCAGGCTTTGAACTGAAAATACACCCTACTATCAAAGCTAGGTTCCTCAGGCCCTAATATGGGATTATGGTGATAACTGCATGGTTTAATAAAATGTTGTAGTTGGGATTTGAGCAGGAGCTGTTCAGATCATGCCAGCATAAGGACTGGCCACAGCAACAGGACATGTAAATTCTCAGCCCTGCTTAGAGCAGAAGGCAACAGGCCAGTAAACAGGCAATGCTTCTAACAGATGCTGAGGTTATAAGACTTAAGGTTATAAGACGTTTAAAACCAGATTTTTACAAAAGCTGACATGGTAAAGTCTTGTGAGTTTATACAGGCTGCATGACATATATTAATACTGCACTTTGTGTAGGCACCAAGATCTAAATCAGTTTCAGGGAAAGGAAGAAAGAAGTCAAATGTTTAATCAAGACACTGCTCAAATTCACAATGTGTCTGAAGGTGGAAAGCCTGTGTGAACTTCTAGAGGCAGTGAGTGAAATCCTACACTGATCATTCCAGGAAAGAGAAGTCCTAAAACATCCAGTAAATCTGCCAAGGTTCTTTCCCTTCATTTCCCATTCAGAGCTAGAAATGGAGGAGAGAAATATATCACATGTGGTTTACCCCGTTGCTCATATTGTGGTGTCTGAATTCTCAGAAAGCCCTAAAAGCTTTTATTTGTTTCTGTCACAAAGAAAACCTTCAAACTGTGACATTTTCAGTGAGAAATGAGCTCATACACTGCAATGGGACTGCTTTCATCACCTGAACCTCCTTCCTGAATTGCAGCTTGCTTCTTGCTTTGACCCAGCTACCCAGAAGTCCCTACTCCTGGGGTCAGCTGGAGTGTTTTCAAGATAATGGGCTAAAATCCAAGAATGTACCAAAAGCTGCCCAGTCACCAAATGCTCCTGAAAAAATTTCAAACATTTTATGTTATCAAACCCTTACAAATATAATTTCAACTAGTACAAAGCATAATAAGACATACGGGCAAATTCTGTTCAAATAATTCATTGCCTTTGTAGCATTGACCTGCTTTTAATCTAGAATGTGTTCCTATTGTTTACTTTTTTGCAGCATTACTGGATAAGATTTGTGGACTTTTGCAATGATTTATAAAAACATCCTGAAACAACCTTTACTGAAACTATGTTTTGTACTAGTTGAAATTATATTTGTAAGGGTTTGATAACACGAAATTAAGTGATACTCATCAGACAGGTATTGTTGACTGGCAAAGTGGTGGAAAGTGAAGAAAGAGGAGGAGGAGTGAGGATGTGGGTAAGGATGGCTACTCTGTAGTAGCTAGCTGACTCTGATTTCAGAGAGAATAAATCTAATTTTTTCTGAGGGGACTCCCTGAATTTGCACCTTGGATTCCTAGAAGTACGGGTGTCTTGAACCTGAAATGATGAAAATTTTAATGGAGTTCCAAAGCTTTTCCATACATTTTTTGTGAATGGTAGCTTTCCAGAAACCATTGTAACAATCAAGGAAATTACTACTACTAGTGAAGTTCTGCATGAGTTGTCTATTTTAGCAGGGTTCAGAGTTTCAAGAAAATCAAGTAACTGATAGATGAGTCACATCCCTGGTTGGCCTTAGGGCCAGCTGCCACTCTGCATACATGAATGCACGTGAGTCATGTCAATGCCTCAGGGAGGAGGTGGCTCCACGGGTTAGGGTAACATGACAGCTTGTTGGAAATTAGAGCAGAGAGAGGGGCCCTGTAGAAGTTTATAAGCAGAACAGGTGGCAGAAAGTAAGGGGTAATCACACATTTTAAATTAAAAAGAAAAAAAATCTCTGGGGGCTGTATGGCCCCAAAATCTTCAACTAGGTCTGGGAGGGCTCCTGTGAGATTCAATGCATCTGTCACCTAGCAGGCATACTTTGGCAGGCTGCTCTGCCCCCCAAAAACCTATTCCCTTAGTCTGCTGTACAGGATTTATATGCTTCACTGAATGTCCACCTGCTGCATGTGTATGTCAACAGCCAGCTCCTGAAGAGCCATCGCAGGGCAATGGGGTTTTGGTGTTGTTTTGTCTTTGGGATAGACTTTTGGGATATATGCTGCAATTCCTTGGCTGCATACAAGGCATAATGAGAAGCAGTTGAGAAATTATCTGAATAGTCTTACTGCTTCTAGTAATAAGGACTTAAATGATGCAGGTGCTCAACTGCATGATGCACTACTTTCAGATCTTTTCAATACTGACTTTTAAACTTTTGTAACTAGAAGTCCAAACTGGCCTGATGAAACAGATTCATGCCCTATGCTGTCAGCACAGCAGTGATGCTGAGAGCACAGGGAAGTCTAGAAAACAAGATTTTTATTTCTTAAGAGCTAATCATTTGTATGAGGAAAAAGAATGGAAATACGTGAATACAAAAAACTTGTTCTCTGGTATTTTAAGAATCTCTCCAGGTCTCATTAACAGGGTCTCAGTGTGGTAAGATTCCATTTTTCAGAGAAGATTTTATCCTTACATGCAATATATACAGCTGCTAAATAAAAAGGCAAACAATGGAATTTGTCAAAAGCCTTATTTTCACTTACAGTACTTCCTCTTTCCTTGCTTCCAGTTTACCACTGCTTCAGCTCTGGGTAGTGGTGGTCTGCGTACATGCCTTATGTGAACAGTTGTAAGAATCTTCCTTGTACATTTCCATTTTTCTTAATTTTTTCACTATTGTTTTATCCTTCCCACTTGCTGTTCACAGTGACTGACCGTTCACCTTTTGAAATATTGCCGGCATTCTTATTCTCTTATTCACTCTCTGTTTCTGAGCACCCAGGCTCTGAAAGTTGAAAAGCCAAGGCTGTGTGGCAGGTGGGTGAATGCTTCTTGTGCAAATACATTCATTTGCATTTGAATGTTCCATTTGCATACAAATGCTTTCATTCATAGGAATAAAAAGATTCTCTCCATGTGCACCATTTGTGCAAAGAGAAATTGGACTCATGAAACTATTAAGAAAAGTAGGCGAGAGACCAGGTCTCCCGCCATTTTCACTTTGGTACTATGTTTACAATCTCAAAATATATGTCTGAGAAGAACCAAAATTCAATTTTCAAGTACTGTTGATTTTTAAACTTTTTACTGCACAAGACTGTTGTTGGCTTTCCATGGTGTGGATACAGAGCCAGATGGTGTAGATTTAAAGTGGTCTTAATACTAACTGGAACCACAAGGAAGAACCAGAGCATAAATGAAACTATTATTATGGAGATAAAGAAGGTCAAATACCATTTCTCCTCAGAATTGCTGATATTGAGCAGAAACTCTGAAAGTCTTTCACTCTTGCTTTTTTTTATATCTATAGTAGATAAATTTGTACTTAAGTCTGTGATTTTTTAATACCCTTTACTTGAGGTCATCACTAGCATGGGCAGACCTGCTTCTTAACTTGGCTCACAATTCTGTATACAGGTCACTTTTCTATCATGAATTACCAGTCAAATGCAAAGTATGTCAGAAAATGTAAATAGCATTATATATCTAAATAATTTGAGTGGTGCCATCAGCAAAGAAATGGTCATCATAAGAGATAAGGTCAGCCAATGCTTCAAAACACACTACTGGCAACACTCAAAAATCATTTTTACTTTTTGACTTGCATTTCAAGTGGGATGGGAGGAACTGTTGGAAGAACACACTTAAGTTTTGAAATTTTCCTTTATCTAGTAGATGTTGAGCTGACCAAAAATGTCTTTTAAAAATTTTCTGATATGATGGCTACTAATCCTTGTGATAAGAAAACCTGGAACCTGTAATCTTCCACCAGAAGCTTCTCTCTGGACACTGAACTGCCTCTTTTTATGTTCTGGTAGTCATGGCTCTGCTCAGATCAAAATGATCTGAAGAAAATTTTGAGGTAAAAAGAGGTGGTTATAGTGTTTTTTGAAGCATTTAATCCCAAAATCTTGATTTTGTTCCAATTGTTTAGGAGATTAAATAGATTAATGGAAAGGACATATAACTGTGTAGTGCCTGTTCATTTCTGTCATGCAGCACTTAAGCATTCAATTACAGTCCTAGGTGTGCAGCGAAAGATCAGGGCTGAAGATGCAGATACTGCAAGGTTTATTAATTGGCTTCCTGTGTTTTGCAGAGTGTAATGATGTGGTCTGGAAACTACTGGTTCAGTGCTTGTTGTGGTTTCAGAATAGCTGGTGCAGTACAGTATGAGTGACCAAAGCTACGAAACAGGTGCTTCTTTTACATACGCACATTGTAACTGAGCTCGGTAAAAATCTGTATTTGAATCTTAAAAGCCCCGATTAAAAGAGATTATCACCCAGAAACTGACCATCAGGACGGTGACTACAGGGGAGGTATTTGGCAGAGGAGATGTTGGCTAACAGTCTACTGCTTGTGGTGAAGAGAAAGCCAACAGCTCATCAGGTGGGGAGTGATGTGGTGAGACTGTCCAAAAATCCAGTTAACTTAAATTTTCTAAAGTTAATATTTGCAGTGGCCTAAAGTAGAAACAGGCATGGAAAAAGTTAGATTCTTCTCGTGCCTTGCACCTTCTCAGAGGCACCTCGTAGCAGCGTAGAGGAGCTCTAACACTTTTATAAATCCAACACATTAACCAGATAATTTATAGTCATTACAGTCAATATGTGTTTCAAAAATCCAGGAAAAGAATAGGATGGGGTTATTCCTGGCCAGTGTTTGGAAAGATGAAAAAGAAATAACAGGAAGATGTTTCACAGCTTTTTCAGAACCACAACTCAAAGGAATCATTATAAAGTGAAGAAGTAAAGGCCGGTGTTGCCGCCTTGCACAGAAGGATCTAAAAACTTTTTGTATTTTCTATCTCTGATTTCATTACTCCTAATAACTCGTCTCCTGATGGAAGGTAAAGAGGCACCTGAAATACAGATTTGAGCCCTTTTAGTTAAACCTTTATCTCTTTGTCATAGCGGGTTTTTTTCTTCTGTAGTTTCATTCATCTGCTCTACTGGAACTTTCAGTCGCACAGTGTTAAAATATGGCTGTTCTAAGCTAATATGCATTAACTTTTTAAAACCTGTTTTATACATAACCTATTGTATTAATATAAAACGTTAAGGCCATTTTTTCGTTTCCTGGGAATGGCCCATTACATTGTGAGCAATCTACTCTTGCTTTTTTAGAAAAGACTTTGAACTCAATACAAAAGGAAAATATAATCATGTACAACTATAAAGACTGCTTTTTTCCCTTTTGTGCAGAGTAACAGAGGTGGATGAGTAGCATGGTAATGAAGAGATGGACCGTCTTTATTAGGAGGCTCGGTGAAAGGGTTCTTTTCAGAACTTCAACTTTTCTTATCTTCTTAGTTTTCATGACGTCTATTTGGACTCTTTCCTTTTCTTGACTTTCTTTTAAATATGTCTAACAGACTAGCAAAGCCAAGCCAGTTCATCCTTCTTTCCAAAGAAGGCTAGATACAAAGTCTAGTGGTTTAGATGCTTCCATTAAAGTTTTTCATATATTTAGAAAAATATTGCTGTTTGCATTGCTTAAGAAATAGTCGTGTATTGATGTCTCACAGTCATTCTTTATTTCTCTAAAAACAAGCACAAGAAACTCTTGCAATGATGTTTTTATACTGTAGTTAAAGGAGGCTAATGATACAAGAAGCTTCTTTGAGTAACAAAATAGAACTAGAAATACCACTTAACCCTCTGTCCTAGAAATTGGTTAATATAATAGATTTGTAGAGGACTATTTGATGATCTCTCACCCTCTTCTACAATGTGCTCCACAACCCTTTCTGATATTTCTCTGCTCCTCCTCTATGCTCCATATTTTTCTACTGTTCCTCCCACTCTTTCTGCTTCAGTATTCTTTGTTATATAGACAGCACACTTTTAATCTTGCTCAGTTAAGGAATTCCACTACAATGAAAGGTAATTGCCGTGTGATTGCAAAATTCAGTCTGGGTGGTACAACAGATGCAAACTATGTTCCTTTCTGCTATTCTGGTGCAGAGGAAGTATCCCATCATCACTGTGTTGAGCTCTGAGGAAGGAACCTCAAGAATAACAACCAAGAAACAGAAAGCATTATTTATTATCTGAGGCTGGAAAACTGAAACCTTAGTTTGTTGACTGGTATTTGCCTGTTATAGTAGTATAAAGAATATTACAGTTCCCTGTGAAGGACATCTATTGTTGCACTACTTAGAGTAATGTATTAGTCCAATAGTATTGCTGTTTAGCCTGCGTATCTTCAGTGCACTAAGCTGTTAACAGATCTTGGTTTTGAAAGGATGAGGCTTTTATACAAAGATTGCATAGCAAAATCAAAGTATGAATAAGAAATTATTAATTGTGTAGACTGAAGGATACAAATAATGTCATAGCAAAGTTGACTCTGGCTAGATCTCTTGTTATGAGCGGCTCAGAATAAAGGATATGATTAGTTTGTTCAATAGATGATGTGTTCCAGTGAAACCAAGTGTCTGCTTTGTGAAAGATTTACAAGTCACTTATCTTCAGTATACAGAAATAGCTTGAAAAAATGATTTAAGGCCTTTGTTGTAACAGGTGAAAAAAGTAAAAATTTGTAGAACTGTGAATTGGTAAGAGGTATTTTGATTGAGTCATCTAGAACGTGCTTTGAGAAGGACTAGAAGGTCTCCAGAGGCCATTCCAATCTCAAGGATTCTGTGATTCCGTGAACCATGAATTTTTTTTTTGCATATAAACTAAATCAGTGGTTATATAGAATTTATATTTCACAATTTACAGGCATTTACCCAGATCAAACAACCTAAGAGTGTGTATGTGTGTATGTATGTATTTCAGCAATAGCATTACTATTCCAGGGAATTATATCCCCAAAACTGACATGAATTGCACACTTATTAAATAAACCAATGCAAAGTGAATTACACAGATGTATAAGAATTATTTTACATGCAAACGGAAATCTTATGTCATCACTGACAGTAATTTTCACCAGAAGATTATTTAAGAGTTGGTTGTTGTTATTTAAACTAATTGGCTAGAGGTGGATTAAAATAGAAAAAAGAAAGACGATTAAAAGAGTTGTAGTTTCATATTTTAGTTTTAACCCAGAATAGTTACTATAATCTGCTCTTTGTAGCATGGACTTGATGGACATATTTTCAAGATGAAAAATATTTATCAAAATTAATTTATTAATTATAAAGCAAATATTTTTGCCAACTCTGTAAACTGTTTAGGTGATCTTCACTGTTTAAAATTCTTTTTAGAGATGAACACCATTTGTAGTTAAAATAGCATTTTCTTCTGGAAAATTTAATTTTCTAATTTGGAAAATAAATTTTCTTGGAATTATACCAAGTATTGAATTTTTAGGGAAGTGTTAATTGTTTTTTACATTTAAATACAGAATATGTAACTAGAGATACTTTCTATTTCTTTTGGGGTCTTCAGCTGTATGTGACTGCTTAGAAATGCAGAAACAGTTTTATACCTAATGATAGTTAAGAAATAACAAGATGTATCTTGTACACAAGAAGCATATTTGCTCACAACAGTGTAACAAGCGCTGATGTGGTTCCTTTGAACTGCCTACAAGATGTAGGAAATAATTTCTTCCTTGGCTGCAAGTTCCCACTCTATCCTTCTTTCTTACGCATTGTAACTATACTACTGTGTTGAAGGGATTCCATTTTTAGTAGAAGCCATTGCCCAGTATGAGGCTTTTAAGGTGACTGTGAAAACTCTTGAGATCATATTCTTATACTGATATTATAAGTTTCATGTCATTTCAAAAGAAATTGATACATTTAAATGAATGTTTTTTATAAATTCTGGATTATTAGCCTCTCATTTAGATTCAGGTGTGTTGCTGAAGAGTTGTCTGGAAGGTAAAGCAAAATCTTTTAAATGCTCAGCACAGAATCCCTGTTGTCCTTGTGTGTGTCCTTCAGCATTGGCTGCAGCCCATGCCAAAAAGGTATCAATATCAATATTTCAATTGGTAGGAGAAAGGCATAAAAACAATTTGCATAATCTCTCCAAACGGTGTGGTATCTTTTCCAAGGGTTTAAGTATATGCAACATATCTCACCCTTACTATATATATTACATCTCTTCTAGGGCAAGTGGCATGAATTACTCTGGAAAAAATTAATTTGGAACCTCAGTTGAGCAAGAAGTGTTGCAACCACTGAGCACTGATGTACCATAAAGCATATGAAAACAGCCTTGTTTTAGTCAGTTAATCTGGCAAATTTGGCCTGTACTATCTGAACTTGCAGTACAAAGAGATACATTAATCTATTAATGCCCATTTAAAAGAGTGAGCACTGTCAGTTCAAATGAACTTCAGTAAGTTGTTGAGGTCTAGGCAGCCCATTGGGACAATGTGGTTAAGGCATATTGGTTTCTGTAGCATGCAGCCAACTTCAAATTCATCTGCCTTCTGCTCCTTATAATAAGTGCTGATGACACAATAAGAAAATCCCCACACATGTTCTACAAGTCTGAACAAGACTGGTGATGGGTAGATGGATCATCAGAAGGTAAGCTGCCTGAAAAGAAAGTGTATGGGCATGTTCCTTTTGCTCAGAGAAATGCCTGTGTTTCTGAGAACATGCACGTCCCACCCACTACAAAACATTTAGCCCGGCCACATACTCTCTAACACTTGGATCTCCCTTCTAGCAGCTATGGAGCTACAATAGGATATGCTCTTCTATAAAACTACTTTAGTCATCATATAATTGTATCATCATACAATATATCAATATTTACTCATCATACAATAGTGTCATGCACATCCAGTTACTTACCAAGAAAACCTCCTCTCCCTAATGAAACACAGTGTGTGCAGATTTTCTGACAAAAATCAGACTCTGGACTAAGAGGTAAAAGGGCCCCTGTGATGGTATATTTTCATTGGATAGTGAACATATCCCAAGCACCGCTTGGATGCTGCATAGCTGAATGGGCTTGCTCAGCAAATCTGTCCAATAAGTTGCTCGTGTATGTGCAAAGACCTCAAATTTTACTTTCCCTCTGAAAGACTACATTTATATTTAGGAAGTATTACCAAAAAGCTGGATAAAATAAGGAAAAAAAAAAGTGAAGCAAAATGTTTAGATTTCCAAATGAGAGGAGCTGAAAATGTGTGACTATAGCTTTATAAAGATCAGCAAACAGGTATTGTAGAGGTATAGAAAATAGAAATATGACTTGCTATTACCACATGACTTGCTATGACTTTCAATTACCACATCTCCCAATTCAAGTTTAGAGCAGAGAGGACAGAGAAGCACCACAGATTTAGAACCTAGTTTTGAAGCTGATTAATTATATTTTAGATGCAACACATAAATAAATCAAATCATTCACTTGCACAAGACATTTGCAAAACCAATAGATTAGCAGGACAAAGCAGAGGATATTGAGAACAGCCACAAATATTTTGGACAAGATAAAAATAAATGGCATTGTAAATATTAACTGATTGGACCAGAAAGAGAAAATATTATATTATTATAGTCCTCAATGGGGCTTACTTTTATTTTTTTTTTCTGAAATAATATTTGTTGCTGTCAGCAGCTGAATGATGAGTTGGACAAGGCAATCATTTGATTAAGAATGAAAAATGTAATGTTTCTGTTCCAGAAGAACATAAACACTGGTATTTTGTATGCCCTTCTAGCAATTCCCAAGGAACATGTCCTGCTCTGAGGGACTGTTCAATCCATGTGGCTGGCATGGGAGGGGGGAGAGATGAATTAGAATAAATGGCACAGGTAGTTGAACTGGTACATTCATGCATAATACCTCGTTGCTTTTGTGGTTGAGAAAACAGCAAGACTTTTCTGATAGTAAATGGTTTCATTTTCATTATTTCAGTTACGGTGATAGGTATACAAATATGGAAATTAGGTTAAATTTGGCTCAGCTCCTGAAAAATTGTATTTGAACTCATGCTTTAAAGTACAGATGCAGTGTTGCTGTGAAATATGCGGCTACAACTGTACATATAGAATGAAGGAAAAAAGCATTATAGAATTTAGTGGAAGATTAAACTGCTGGCTGAAAGGGGACAGGCTGCTGTAGCAGCAGTTTTTTGGGTTTTTTTGTGCTAAGCTTTTGCTTGCTCTTGTTAAATAGTCTGCTCAAAGTCTTTTACATAAATTCAGAAATATTTAATTTGAAATATAGGCTTAGGTAAGTCATTGATTTAATCACTACAATGAAACGATTTGCAACTCATTTGGATTTTCATTTTTAGCTGAATGTAATACTATTTTATGACACTCAGACACTTGTAATAAATTCATTTATAGCTATTTGCTTGCACACAATAAATAAACCAGTGCCTGATTTTTATGGAAAATTTGTGCAAACTTTGTATAATGTTGAGCAAGGGCAAGAGATTAAAAAAAAATAATATGACCTGTTATTATTCTTCCCATTCTTAACGCTTATTCAAGAAGTTAAGTTATTCTAGTCCATACAGGGTAATTGCAAAGCCTGGATTAACATTCTGGATTTATTGCTCTTTCAGTATGAAGGCTACTGTGGATGGTATCACATTACATATATACAATGACACCTTTTCTTTTCTTTTTTTTTTTCCTCTCTTTTTTAGCCATGATGCTTGTGCAGTATTCTTTCCCATTCTAATTGTTGGTCAAAAGTTAATGTGACTCTGTAAGCTCAGCTTAAAGTTTTAGATCCCTAAAATTCTGGAGGGAACAGAAATCCTAGTCTCATTGCTGACTATTGAGCTAAATGCACAACATCACATATGCAGAACTAAACCAGGTATGAATAAAACTGGAAGGTAGTGGTACTATTTTTATTTACTGGTGTGTTGATTCTTACTGTGAGCTCCTGGTTTTAATGGGGAAATTGTGGTGGTTTGTGTTGAGAGTAGAAATGTTTTTTTACTGATGCTTTGTGTAAAGAACAACAGAAAACACCTGGCTTTCAAAATAGTTCAGTGTGGTACTCGTGTGGAGCATTGTACTGCTGTCATGCTCAGACGGGAATTGNTTCTTTCTTTCTTTCTTTCTTTCTTTCTTTCTTTCTTTCTTTCTTTCTTTCTTTCTTTCTTTCTTTCTTTCTTTCTTTCTTTCTTTCTTTCTTTCTTTCTTTCTTTCTTTCTTTCTTTCTTTCTTTCTTTCTTTTCCTCTTTCCTGTAGCTAATATGTGTCATCTGAGCAGAATCACCAATAATACGTAAAGCATTTAAAAATGTGATTAGAAATTACATAAAATACCTTTCCTTTGGTAAAATTGCTCCTTTTGTATGGCTATAATTAAAAATCATGTTAAAGGTAGCAATTTATCATGATGTATTTAGATAAGGATGCTTCATGCTGTGTTTGGAGATCACTGATTATCAAGGGAGCTATTAATGATAATGAATATTGTGATATGTGTACAGATATGTGAATATCATGGTAAGTGTAGAGAAAAATAATGTTTTGGAATTGAAGTTACAAAGCATTTTTAGGCACATCTTTTGCTAGTTATTTACTCAGCTTTAGTAAACACGTTGATGAAGATCTGACCAGTATTAATATTTTGATACTCCATCTGCTTGCATGTAAGTGGTGTTTTGTGAGTAGAAAGGGAAGTTAAAATGGTGTAGTTAGTATTTAGAGTTCCTGTTTTTTTTATACACCCACACTACTGGAAATGTTCCACAACTTTAAAAGCAAATCTGAGGTCAAGAAAAAGTCAGTTTTATTGTTATGTTCTAGTTCTAACAGTTCTATATTACCACTGTTTGGCTTAAAATCTTGTTTTGGCAGAAGGGGAGTACTGTTCTTGAATTTTTTTAGTTATTATTTCTTTATCAATCAAGCTTATTGGAGATGAGGGAAAAGCCTAGGTGAATGGATCAAATAAAAAGAATAGGGAAAGAAAAGGGAAATTGCTATGGGCCATACTGACAGCATGAAACTCTTAGCGGCCCTCAATCTGTGAACGTATTGTAAATAAGTGAAGCACTAGGAAATAATACATATAAGACATTAAACCATAAATTTAATCACATGATCCAATGGACCACTGGTCAAATTGCCAAGTTATTTATTTAATGACAAAAGTTTTCACTTGTTTGTTATAATAATATATAACTACTTCATATAAGTATAATCTGAGAGAGAAATTTCAGCAGTGTGACCTATTGCTTCTCCAAGGCAAATCCAAAGGATCCATTTGAAAACCTTTTATTTGAGTGATTAAATGAAATGCTGTTACCAGAGACGGAAGATTCAGCTGCGTGAGAATTTGTACTGCAAAAAAATTAATAGAAGCCAAATGTGAACAGAACCAGAACCTGTCCATTCAGACACTGTACACTCAGGAAGTTTTACAATTTCTGAGGGAGGCTCATGTCTTATCACTCCTTCATGTTATCTCTCCTTCCAACAAATCTTGAACCCCTAGATCTGGTAGGAATTTCCAGAAGTCACCTAGTCCATCATCTGGCAATGTAATGGGATCAGTGACAGGTCTGTAATTCCTGATTTTTAAAATTCATTATTCATTATTTATTTATTCTTTCATTCTTTATTTCTTCATTTCCTTATTTCTTCCTAAAAAATTTCCTGATAGACAACCGGCAATCTCTGATTTCTCCCCCCACTTCCCAATATCTAAATGTTTTTTCCCAGTTTATTACTTCTTGCCCTGTGCAAAATAGAGACAGGGAATACACTTACATTATTCCTTTACAGAGTCCTTTTATATTCTTCAAGACTGTTACCATGTTGCCTCTAGTTCTCTGACACTGAAACCATTCTGAAATATCCAAAATTGGACATGGTGCTTTAGCAGTGGCCTAAGCAATGCATAGCAGAGCAGAGGGATTATTTCTCGTGCCCTGCATGTTATTATCCTATTTATGCATTTCAAGATCATGTTGCTGGTTTGCTTTTTCGGCTTGTTGGAAGCTTTCCTTTTTTGTTTTGCTACAGTGTGCTCAGATGTAGAAAGATCTTCTTTCTAATGCATGCTAGATGTTGTACATTCCCAGGACAAATGTCAGTTATTTTTAAAATATGTCAAAACCAAATTCTGACTCTAATTTTAACCTTCTACATGCTTATTGTGAGCAGCACTACATGACTTGCCAGAGATTCCAGCTGCTTTTTTTTTTTTTTGTCATTTTCCAAGCAATGCAAACACACAGAATATTCTGATCTGGCAGACAGAGCCTGAATGCTGATGTGTAGAACAAAGTGTATTATAGTTAAATGATTGTAAAGAATAACTGTGTGCAGACATATATTTTCATGCTTTCATATAGGCTTCTGCACACACAAACACATTTTGTTGTATTTCAGACTACGAGATAAGAAAAGCAGAGTAAAGGCAAAGGTGCTGGGGCTTAGCTGGTCTATTTTATGCTACTGTGCCTGGGCTCCATTTTCCATTTGTTTTGGTGGAGACTGCTCAGTGCCTTTTACTCTAAGCAGGAAGTCAACACTACACTACTTTGTTCAGTCAGAAATAAATCCGAATTTTAATTTCTTTGAAATCTAACCCCCACAGTTGCATGGTTCTAAAAAATTATTGACTAAGTGTCATTTGTATGTAGTTCCATCCATGTTTCTTAGAATGTTTTTATATTGTATGCCCTTTAAAGTTTTCCTTCACCTGTATTTCAGAAGGACAAGTATTTCTTAGCTTAAAAAATATTAAATTGTTACTGAATTTCAAATTATAAAGTCATGGTTATACAAAACTAAACTGTGACATTTTGTAAGGTTGTCAATACATTTAAATTTATTATCTCATCTGATTAAAATTTGCTAGAAGCGGCTCAAATGTTGAATTGCATCACAGGCAATTGAGTCTTACACAGCTCTTCCTCAAGTAGATGGAAAAAGTTCTCTGTATCCACACAGAGAATTCTAAACTTCTGGCCTACATACATAGACTTTAGTATCTATGGGGGACTTTTGAAATCAGATGGACTCCAGCAAAGATGAAGATTGTCATAGCAAGGATTTAGGGATTTACCTGTATTATACATACAGGTATTACAAAACTCTCCCTCTCTCTAAAAGCTAGCCTTCACTAGAAGCTACAAAGGAAGATATATAATATCTTAAAGGTTTTCCTAATAATTTTTATATGCAAACTTTCTGATTGATGACAACTCATTTGAGATGAACTAATCATGTGGTACTTTGTAATGTCAAACATTTTTAAAATTTGATGCATTTTCAAGTATTTCTGGAAGCACAGAATGGAGTATCTGTGGCTTTGGCTTTTAGTAGTAATGATCTGGATCTATATGATGGCAGTGTATTACTTAAAAGAAATTTGGAAAACTGCTTTTAAAAACGTTCTTTGAGGAAGGAACACAAAGCTTCAAGAGGGCTTAGAAATATATTTGGCTTGTCTGCTGAGAGACTTGGCTGCCCATCAGTCTCTCTTTTATACTTTTGGGTCTGAGTAATGTGTTTGCTTCTAATAATGTAAAAAAAACTCCCTTTGTATATTTCCATGAGATCAGTACAGATGCATTCTCATAGTTCATTGAAGTTTGTTTGACAGTCTGTTGAAAATATAATTGCTGAATCATCACTGCCTGTCCATTATGACTAAATCCCTCTTACCTTTTGAACAACATGACTCATTTTGAAGGATACAAAAGCTATTCATTATTGTTATTGCTTCTTGGCCTAAGTGGTTGCCCTGAGTTTGAGATCCTGCAAACTGTTTCTGTTGGAAAAGAAGCTCATGATAAGAGCAGAGGATCTCTGTACAGAACTGCACTGAGGAATGTTTGAAGGTCTCATTTTGTGCATATAGGAGGATCGAAACAAGAAGAAGAAAATTCTTTTGCCTGTACCATCACCAGGTTTTAGCACAAAATGTATGGAAGTTTTTCTAACAACTGTTTTACTAGAGCTATTCCAGGCTATATTTCATGTTTTTGTACAATTTTTTTCTACTTCTTGTGTTTCTCTTGTTTCTCCCTCATATAGAGGTAGATAGGTATTTCCCGAAATCACCTCTTCCCAGTGCATTTCAAAAATGGACCTTTGGAGTGAGTACAGGTGCTTGCACTGTGAATTGAAGGCATTTGTTTAAACAACCTAACTAAGCTTAAACCATGTAAATACTATCCTGTATCAGCTTGGAAGAAAAGAGCATGGTGTCTGTGACTATTACCTGGACTACCAGCTCAGATTTAATATTATGAACATTTAGTCTTTTTTCCTTCTATTTTAAATGTTCTGTCTTCTCCATCTGTCCAGACCAGCAACCTTGCTATCATATCAGATTCTTTTTGTTCTGTTTCTGGCTTATGGATTTCTCTGTAAAGTCTATGCCTCTTTTCTGTGCGCTGACCACCATGTCTATATAATCCTTACAGAGTGTACTTTTGAAAGCACATTGGTTCTGGACTCCCAGAAAAGGTAAGTATGGAAAGGAGGGAAATTATGCTGCCATGAGATTTCTTCTTCAGAAAATATGGAGTATATAATGCTTCAACTGAATTAATGAGCTCTGTATTTCACACTGCTCAAATTACATGATGAAGGAGATCATATGAGGCCAAGAACTAGAACTGAATTCCTGCAAACCCAAAAGAGTTTGTACATGTTTGACCTGTCAAGCTCTCTCTTTATGTCTAATCTGGTAAAATCATCCAGGTAACCTGTGAATAAGCTAACTAATTATTTCATTATCATACAGGTGGCTGAAGAATACATGCACAAAGTGGTATAATTTTAGTTTTGGTTTCCTGAGATATGAAACTGCCTTCTGTACCTTGAGCCTCTTGAGAACTAATCTCCAGACAGCTTCCTCCTATTCTCTGTATGACCTCTCGCAGTTTCTTCCCTCCAGTTTTTCACTTGTACCCACCACTCACGCTTCCCCTTCCCCTTCT